>JACEFZ010027557.1:240000-252500 GCA_014155875.1 Cepaea nemoralis | reverse complement strand
GACTCTTCGCTGGCTGTTGAACGAGGGGACGGAGCACGTATGGGAATGTCCTGAGTGCAGTGATGTCGGTTCTTAACTCAACTCAACTAGGAGCGAGGAAAAGACGGTGATGCTAGATATGGCACGCAATAGGATTGATTGATTGATTGATCTAGAAACCGACATCACAGCATTCGGGGCATTCCCATAAGCGCTCTGTCCCCATCCTCAGCAGCCAGCGAAGAGTTCCAACACTAATAGTACCAGTAGCAATCTGATTATATGTCCGTCTCGCCTTTCCTCTGAGTGTTGATCGTCGGCCAGGTCCCCTCGTCACCCCTCGCTGTCGCATTCTTGCCAGACCATGGTGATCCACGTGCTCCTCCGAGGTGTACACATGCTTCCACAAGGTCGCAACCACATCTGCTTTGTCATGCATCAATACTCCACTAAGTTTTGCCAAACCAGCCAATCTGTCCGCCTGTTCATTCCCCAGCACACCAGCATGCCCCGGAAAAAAGATCCAGACGACGCTTGTCACCCGTGACTTCCAAAGCGAAGCAAGCCACTCTGCACGAAGCTTGCCTGTCTTCACCCTGCTCAGCATGCTTTCTGAGTCAGTTACAATCACGATGTGTGTGTGTATCGTATTCTCCATCCAGCGGAAAGCTGCAGTGACCGCCTCCACCTTCATTCTTAAGCTAGATGTTGTGGTATCATATGCCAGGCTCTCCTGCACCAAACGTCGACCATTGGCTTTTGCTAAGAACCCCCAGGTACTTCTCCTACCGACCCATCTGTGTAGATAATCACATCACCTGAGCGAGCATTATCCTGAATTAGTTGCTGGATTTCCACTTCCGTGGCCCCTGCTGGCCACTCCCTGCACTCCCGGCTCAATGTGATTATAACTCTGCACAAGTCTGACTGCTCCGCTGACACACTGACCCACTCTTCTCCTCTCCTAATGTTCTCCAAGGGGCATACCTGCCTGATCGTATCCTCCACCTGAGCCATCCATGATTTACCTCTTATCAGTCGTTGACCCTTAACGGCGTCCAGCGCCTCATGCAACGGGTGATCTGTGTCTGCAGCTACTCTGAGGTATGCCTTCGCCTGCATCACATTGAGCCTACCAGCAATAGTCGGCAGACCAAGGATGTAACGCATACACACAACTGGAGTATCTCTGGTGCATCCCAGAATGACCCGCATAGCTTCGTTCTGTATGCGCTCTAATTTCACCAGCTGACTCTTTGAGACAGTGAGCAGTCCTAGTCCATAATCAATCGCTGAGAGGATTAAGTGCTGGTATAGTCTGAAAAGCATTCTCTGGTCTGTGTCTATTGCAGCCATAGTTTTAAGTGCATTGAGTACCTTTTGAGATCTTGTCACAACTGTCTCCACATGGTCCTTGAAGGACAGACTCCTGTCAAATGTGATTCCCAGATACTTCAGTTTTTTCTCTCTGTTGACGCTTCTACGCAATAGGAAAACGTGATGTTAGTATCCTACCACCACCACCACGAACGAACGAACAAACTTTATGTTCAAAAAGGTAAAATTGGGCACGCAGGCCTATCTAACATTCTGCCTGAAACCGGTTGAGACATTGGAAGGACAGAGCGTCATATTGGGAGGACAGAGCGAGATATTGGGAGGACAGAGTGAGATATTGGGAGGATAGAGCGAGATATTGGGAGGACAGGGCGAGATATTGTTAAGACAGAGCGAGATATTGGGAGGACATAGTGAGATATTGGGAGGACAGAACGAGATATTGGGAGGACAGAGTGAGATATTGGGTTGACAGAGCGAGACATTGGGAGGACAGAGTGAGATATTGGGAGGACAGAGCGAGATATTGGGAGGACAGAGTGAGATATTGGGAGGACAGAGCGAGATATTGTTAAGACAGAGCGAGATATTGCGGGGACAGAGCGAGATATTGGGAGGACAGAGCGAGACATTGGGAGGACAGAGTGAGATATTGGGAAGACAGAGCGAGATATTGGGAGGACAGAGCGAGATATTGGGAGGACAGGGCGAGATATTGTTAAGACAGAGTGAGATATTGCGAGGATAGAGCGAGATATCGGGAGGACAGAGCGAGATATTGGGAGGACAGAGCGAGATATTGTTAAGACAGCTCGAGATATTGGGAGGACATAGTGAGATATTGGGAGGGCAGAACGAGATATTGGGAGGACAGAGTGAGATATTGGGTGGACAGAGCGAGATATTGTTAAGACAGAGTGAGATATTGGGTGGACAGAGCGAGATATTGTTAAGACAGAGCGAGATATTGCGAGGACAGAGCGAGCCATTGGGAAGACAGAGTGACATATTGGGAAGATAGAGCGAGATATTGGGAAGACAGAGCGAGATATTGGGAAGACAGAGCGAGATATTGGGAGGACAGAGCGAGATATTGGGAGGACATCGAGATATTGTTAAGACAGAGCGAGATATTTGGAGGACAGAGATAGACATTGGGAGGACAGAACGAGATATTGTTAAGACAGAGCGAGATATTGAGAGGACAGAGCGGGATATTGGGAGGACAGAGCGGGATATTGTTAAGACAGAGCGAGATATTGAGAGGACAGAGCGAGACATTGGGAGGACAGAGCGAGATATTGGGAGGACAGCGAGATATTGTTAAGACAGAGCGAGATATTGGGAGGACAGAGCGAGACATTGGGAGGACAGAGTGAGATATTGAGAGGTCAGAGCGAGATATTGTTAAGTCAGAGCGAGATATTGAGAGGACATAGCGGGATATTGGGAGGACAGAGCGGGATATTGGGAAGACAGAGCGGGGTATTGGGAAGACAGAGGGAGATGTGGGGAATAGTAAAGTTTCTCATACGCCTATGGTCCAATGGGGGAGAAAGGACAGAAGAAGAATATTTTCTGATGTGGAAATTTTCATACGATAAGTTGAGCAGATAAGGGGATAAAATACTGACTCCATGTTCTATATCAAGCCAATCTGTTGTCTCATCACATATTCTCACGGCTATTTAAAATAGTCTTTGAATGATCTGTACAAAGATACCCAATTTCTTCAGTGTTGAAGTGCTACAAAGAACCTGTACTTTTATATGGATGTGAAACATGGACATTGAGCAGACAAACTGAACACCAAAAAAAAAAAAACAACAACAACAACCATATGGCTGTGGAAATGTGGTTTATGAGGAAAATGCAAAGAATACCATGGACAGACATAAAAACCAGTGAACAAGTCCTACGAGAAACAAATGAAACAGTAAACTGATTATAGAAATTAAAGGTAGACAGTCAAGATTATTTGGGCACGTTGTGAAAAGAAATAAACTAGAGAACTTAGTGACAATTGGCAAAATTAAGGGGAAAATAACAAGGGGAAGGTAAAGAAGTTAGTTTAGTTTAGTTTAGTCGATGGATCAACATCACGGCACACGGATGCAACCCATAAGTGCTCCGTTCTCCTCCTAACTCAAGCCTGAGTCTGGAGAAATTCGGCTCAGTTCACGAACTCCGTAGCACCAGCGAGGATTCTAAAATACTTTGGGTAGATTTTTAATTCGAAATTTTTCAGCACCGTTAGGCTACGCTTTTTCGATTTCCAACTGCCAAGGGAATTTTTACGTGCGAACACACGTTCGTCCGATCTCACAACCCGGAGACCTGGGGAAATTCTGTTACTAGAAGTCACGTGAAAAAAATCCCGGCTCTCACGGAAGCTTGAGCCCGGGACTTCCAGCACTCGAGGCGGACACAATACCGTGAGACCACCCAGCCCCCTATAGTAGAGAAGTAAATATCTAGATGGCTTGACCACGTGACATGGTCGAGATAATAACACACAGCTGATCCATGAGTTAGGTGATCATGCTAGATAGCGAAACATGACCGCCCGCGCTTATCGGCATGGAACATGATGTATTTAATCAGTATACTCCATACATTTTCATGCTCTGCATAGTCAAAATGCCTTTGTGTGGTCAACAAAGGAAATATACTCTGCCTTTTCAAAGTATAATTGCCCTCATGTTAAACAAGTTGTCACGAACCCATCTAATCCATCAACCCCCCCCCCCCCCCCCCCCCCCCCCCCCCACCCACCCATGGACAGCAATCGCCTTCAAATTAATAAGTTTGTGAGGGTAAAACCGTGGCCAGCCGCAATTTGTGGCTGACCCAGTCACAAGGTTATTAATCTGAGCTAGGGATGGACCTTAATATAACTTCTCTTTGAGGTTGAACGGGGTCGTGATAATGGTAGAATCGAACGAATCATCTAAAGCCAGCTTGTATTATATTTATATATTCTTCTATCTATTATTGTTTGTTCACAGTGAAATCTTAATACACTTTTTTTGTATCATTTCTTCCTCTTCTTCTTCGTTCCCCATTTTAGAGGAGTGCGCCACACATAATTATGTACCTAAAGGTCACTGTGTCCGCCGGCGCTGTAGCTTGGGAGCAGTGAACGCGTTTCGCCATTCTCCGACATACTGAGTCGAAGGTTTTCGCGAAATCCACCGCCGATGATTTGGAAGCAGACTGTTTGACGTGATTTCATTGGTAAGAGCGTCGGCCGTTCAGAAAACATTGGGAATTGGCCGAAATAAACCACAAAAAAAAAACAAAAAGTTGCCTTGCAGATCACAAATATTCACATTGATTAAAAGACATGCAACACATTTAACAATTGCCTTCCCGTCACAAACTTAACTATTGCATTCCCGTCACAAACTTAACTATTGCCTTCCCGTCAAAAGCTTAACAATTGCCTTCCCGTCACAAACTTAACTATTGCTTTCCGTCACAAACTGAACTATTATATTCCCGTCACAAACTTAACTATTGCTTTCCCATCACAAATTTAACTATTGCCTTCCCATCACAAACTTAACTATTGCCTTCCCATCACAAACTTAACTATTGCCTTCCCATCACAAACTTAACTATTGCCTTCCCATCACAAACTTAACTATTGCCTTCCCATCACAAATTTAACTATTGCCTTCCCATCACAAACTTAACTATTCCCTTCCCATCACAAACTTAACTATTGCCTTCCTATCATAAACTTAACTATTGCCTTCCCATCACAAACTTAACTATTGCCTTCCCATTACAAACTTAATTATTGCCTTCCCATCACAAACTTAACTATTGCCTTCCCATTAAGTTATTGCCTTCCCATTACAAACTTAACTATTGCCTTCCCATCACAAATTTAACTATTGCCTTCCCATCACAAACTTAACTATTGCCTTCCCATCACAAACTTAACTATTGCCCTCCCATCACAAACTTAACTATTGCCTTCCCATCACAAACTTAACTATTGCCTTCCCATCACAAACTTAATTATTGCCTTCCCATCACAAATTTAACTATTGCCTTCCCATCACAAACTTAACTATTGCCTTCCCATCACAAACTTAACTATTGCCTTCCCATCACAAACTTAACCATTGCCTTCCCATCACAAACTTAACTATTGCCTTCCCATTACAAACATAATTATTGCCTTCCCATCACAAACGTAACTATTGCCTTCCCATTACAAACTTAATTATTGCCTTCCCATTACAAACTTAACTATTGTCTTCCCATCACATATTTAACTATTGCCTTCCCATCACAAACTTAACTATTGTTTATAAAGCCTTCCCATAATTAATTGTACCCCGCTCCGTGGCGAAGGTTTACGGACGCGATTCGTAATCCGGTACACCCGGGTTCGAAACACAGCGGTGCTGATTTTTTTTTTCTTTTCGAAAAAGGTAAGGGAGCTGATCGTTCAGAAAGCAATGGCAAACTAGATGAACGTGAAACTTTGCCCAGGAAATCACGAACAGCCAAAATGCTGGGGTTGACTGCTACGTCATGTGAAGGGACATGCAACTAAATTTTTTTTTTAAATCAAGACAACAGTTCTGCAAATGATACCAAATTTCATGTCGCCCTCTTCAGCACTGGGATATATATATTGTTTTCATCTATTTCTTTGACCAAATCCTGTTTCCCATATCCTTTTGCCCCATGCGTGATAAATTGTCACTTTGCAGTCTACCAGGTTTTCTTGGTAATGTTGTTTATAGCCCGCTAAACTTTGTTCAGCTTTGGTTCCGGCTCTTATTCTATCGGTATTTCATCATGCATGGAGGGCAACTATCAGAAATGGAATAAAGACAAAGGAGAAAATGATTGCAGATAAAGCACACACAGAGCGTAAGAGACGTAAGATGGTGCAAAATGGTGGAAATGACCATGTTTTCACATGCACCTACTGTGGGCAAACATTTGCAGCAAGAATTGGCCTTACCAGCCATACTCGCCACCGCCATGGATCGTAGTTATTAAGCCTTTTTGAAGCACAATGTACCAAACTATCGTCTGTCAAGACGGAAAGGTGCCAATGTATTTCATCATTTATATTTTTATCTTTACCATCTGTAGTTTTTATTTATTTGGCTACAGTATTCTTACTATCTATTAAGAGTGTCTTCTGTTTGGGTTCTTCCATTTGTGTTCTGTATAGTATTATCTTGATGCAGAATTTTTCTGGCTATTAATTGTAGTTATTTAAAGATTTTGTGCTCTCGCCCATTTCTCTCGTGCTCTATTATCGCTGTATACTTTTTTGTAAAGCATTGCAACTTCTCTTCTCTACCTTCTTTATTGTTTAATTCTTATGGTTTTTACAAGGCGTCATTTTATTTTTATCATTTCATATTTCTGTTGCTGTTTCCTTTCTTATCTCTCTTGTGAGCTCTAACATATTATTTGTAGTCCAGTTGCCCTTTCTTTCCGTGTTGAGTTGTCTCGAGGTATGGTGTCCGTCTCAAGTGCAGGAGGTCCCGGGTTTAAGCCCCGGTGAGGGTCGGTTTTTTTTTTTCACGTAGACTTCTAATAAAAAAAATTCCCCTGGTCTCTGGTGATGTTGATAGGTCGACTAAACTAAATTAAACTGTCTTCCCTTGTTATGCTGCTCAGGGTCTTTCCTTGATGATATTAAGATGTCTCTAGCATGTATACTACCTGCTTTCTGTTAGCGATGAATGTTGGGTGGCGTTCACCAAACCCGACACTCTACATTGTGCCAACGGCTTCAGGAGAAGAAGCGCAATTGGGAGGGTACACAAGCCTTATCCTGGTGGAGGAAACGCAACCTAAAGACTAAATGTCATGGCAGTGCAGACCAGGCCCTAAGCCTTGGTCGGCAACTGGTCTAGAATTGAAGCACCGACTGGCGGACTCTTAGAGCAGTGGTTCTCAACCAGTGGTGAATTCTCTCCCCCCTTCCCCCCCCCCCCAGGGGGAAATTTTAGGGTCTCCAGGGGGGAATTAAGACCACAGATTGGCAGACTCAAAATGGCTTCAGGCGCAACATCCTGGTTTTCTATTGAGCGTTTTTTATTTTGTTTGATGAAGCACAATTTCTGGCATTCTGGTGTCGTGCATTAAGTGACCGAATTCTTTGACGTTTTAACTTATTTTGAATGCGCATTTAGAGGCTGACAATTTTAGAAAGGGGGGAATTCTTCTTCTTTCGTTCGCTGGAAAGTGGGGAGTGACATTCTGACATATGGTGAAAGGGTGCATGGGCCAAAAAGGTTGAGAACCACTGAGTTAAAGCATTGCTTTGTTGATTTGCCATCTTCTGCAGCTTGTCTTGTTCCAGATGCATTGATGTTACCTTTCACGAAGTTTCAAAAGGATCTCTTATTTGCCTGGATTTACTACTCTTGTGCCAACTTCTGTGCCGTAAGGTCAGTGGACAGTTTCACAATCTCGCATTCCGAGTTCACAATCAGTCGTTGCGATTTAGAAGCAGACCTACTTGCGCTGATATTCACAATGGTATGAGCGTGGCCCGTTAAAAAGAAAACGATGGTAAACTACTGAGCCTAAATTTGTACAGAATATCACACATAACCTAACAAATACTGCGGTTGAATGCGACATCCTGTGCAGGAGATGCCACTAACTCTTTTAATGTACCTCTCCCCAGGTCAGAACTTGGCCGTATTTAGGGACCAGAATGGAACAGTTCACGCATTGGACGCCTACTGCCCACACATGGGGGCTAACCTAGCGGCAGGAGGTCGAGTCCAGGGCGACTGCATCGAGTGTCCATTCCATGCCTGGAAGTTTCGGGGACATGACGGGAAGTGCGTGTCCATACCGTACACAGATAAAAGTAAGTGCTTTACCGATGTCATAGTTTTATATCATAATGTTTGATTGGGTAAAATGCAAGCATCAAAGCCTTATACAGATAACAGTAAGTGTATATCCCGTGTCATAGTTTTGTATGATGTTTGATTGGGTAAATACAACATAAAGTGAATGTATCCAATCTGCAGCCTTGTAAAGATAACAGCAAGTGTGTTTCCTGTGTCATAGTTTTGTATGATGTTGTTTGGGTAAATACAACATAAAGTGAATGTAACCAATCTGCAGCCTTGTAAAGATAACAGCAAGTGTGTTTCCTGTGTCATAGTTTTGTATCACTCTGTTTAATTGGGTAAATGCAACATCAAATTGTATAGAACCGGTCTGCAACAAGTCAGCGTATTTAAGTATTTGAGTACTTTAATAACATAATGGAAGCAATCTGCAGTCTTATACAGATAAAAGTAAATGTGTTTCATGTGTTTTGTATCATGCTGTTTGATTGGGTAAATACAAAAGGGAAGTGAATGGAACCTGCCTGCAACAAGTCAACGTATTTAAGTATGTGGGTACTTTATTAACAGCAGATGAAAGATGTATTAATGAAGTAAATGTAAAATTGTCCAAGCAAAGGCCTGCTTTTCACCAGATGAAGAATATTCTGCAGTTTGTCTTTGTTAATGGAGATGAGGAAAACAGTTGTGAAGAACTTCACATCTGCTAATAGATATTTAAAATGTAACCAGTAAAAAAAAACGTCTTAAATGTCGAGAGGATCGGCGTTATTGCACCGGGTTTTCCTACATGTCTAGGTCTCTTTTCGCAAGGTGGCCTGCCGAAAGCGTCGCACAAAGCACAAACTCTGTAGCTCCGGCGACGACCCCCAAGAGTTTTCGAGAAAAATGCACCCGTGAACCGAAAGACGTAGCCCGGAATCGAACCCACAACCTACGGATCACGAGGCAGACGACTTGACCACTTCACCACAGAGACTCCCGTAACCAGTTTATGATTCAGTACAACCCATATAGACTGGCTGGTAGAAGGCCTGGGTTGGCCATGTTTCTTCCAAAGCTTTAAACACTGCTGAATATTTCCCCAGGGAATGAACGCTGTACTGTAGGTAGAGTGCACACCGCTTAAGGCGATCTCGGATGTGGCGAATTACTGTTGCGAAGAAACATTATTGACTGACTAACTAACTAACAATTTGTTTATCGCCGGCAATTTTTCTTCTTTGTCGCTTTGTTTCTTATAAGAGGAATTTCTGATAAGAAAACCTATTTCTTGGGTAACAGGTGAGTTCGCCTTATCAGGTCTGCATTGTATTTTCAAAGAATAAATTATGTATTATATGTATTGCCATGGAATAAACTAGGTACTAAGGTGTTTTTTTTTAATGGAATAAACACTATACTATATGTCTTCCCAAGTAATAAACAGTGTAGTATAATTCCTCACAATGAATAAACACTGTACTATATGTCATCCCAAGGAATAAACAGTGTAGTATAATTCCTCACAATGAATAAACACTATACTATATGTCTTCCCAAGTAATAAACAGTGTAGTATTATTCCTCACAATGAATAAACACTGTACTATATGTCATCCCAAGGAATAAATACTGGACCATATGTTTTCTCAAGGAATAAATCCTCTCATCATTCCGTGCCTTGCTGGCTGGCGTGGGCGATAATACCTCTCCACAAATTACGATCTCCAACGTCATGTATCAATTCATGTGTTGACACCCTTCCGCGCCATGACACAAGATTGTCAAGACTCCACTCACACCGTCTTCCTCTATCTCTCTTTCCGTAAATCTTTCCTGTTTTTGTCTTCTCATAACGTGGTTAAAAACGATGACTGCCTCTTTCTGATGTTTAGGATAAGTTGTTCTTGCGACTCAGCCTCCCAACTGGTTCTATGTAGCATGCAAGAACTCTTTTTCTGACTCAAGGACAGCGGCTTATTGCACAAAACGCTATTCAACTGATAGAATGTAGATTTTGCTTGTCCAATTCTGCTCTTTATCTCAGTTATGCATCTTCCATATGATGTTATCCATGTGCCTAGATATCTGAATTTATATATATACATCCTCTACTATATGTTTCCACGATGTTTCCTCGAGGAATAGAAACTGTACGATATGTTTTCTTGAGAAATAGACACCAGACTAAATGCCGGTGTCCTAAGGAAGAAAGGGAGGGTATGCATTTGGCGTTCTTTAACTGTTTAACTGATTCACTGCCGATGGATAATATATCGATCGCCACGTGTGACCTCCTATCTAGACAGGAGGACGATATATCGGCATACTAGAGTCATCGTGTTATTTATTTTGTTTTTGTGGCATCTTCCGCAATAATTGATTGATTGATTGATTGATTAATTTAGGAACTGACATCACAGCATTCGGGGCATTCCCATAAGCGCTCCGTCCCCATCCTCAGAAGCCAGCGAAGAGTTCCAACCCCAATAGTACCAGTAGCAATCTGATTATATGTGCGTCTCGCCTTTCCTCTAAGCGTCGAGCATCGGTCAGATCCCCTCGTCACTCCTCGCTGTCGCATTCTTGCCAGACCATGGTAATCCATTTGCATAGTGAATGGAAATGGAAATGTACAATATAATACTTGTACATTTAATTGTGTATGTAAATGTACAATATAATATTTATTCATTTAATTGTGTACCATATCTGGTCTAAACCTACTTTTTGTATGAGACTGCATCAATTAAATGCTATGGGTTGATTAACCGTCTTAAGCGACTTCCTGTATTTGCCATTGGCTTATATAAGAAGTTTAACTTCTGCAACCCCCTTTAATTTGATATACAATACAACATGCTGATACCATACTAACCAATTTTAAGTCTTAACTGTCACATAAACACCCATACTTCCCATTTTCAGCCATCCATATTTGTTTTGTCCAAACCTACGTTTTGTTTGGCACTGAATCTGTGTTTATATGTCTTCTCTTCATGATTATCATGAACATCTTTCAATTCTCTTCTGTCTTCTGCTAGTTCCAGAGATCGCGCGGGTCAAGTCCTGGCCAGTGCAGGAAGTGTCTGGGTGGATCTTCATCTGGCATCACGTTGAAGGACTCGAACCCAGCTGGTCCATCCCGGCTGTTGAAGAAATTGAGAACAACACGTGGGTGTACAGGGGCCGGACAGAGCATTATGTCAATGCTCATATCGAGGTATTTATCTGTCTGTCTGTCTGTCTCTGTGTGTCTCTATGTGTGTGTGTGTGTGTCTCTCTCTCTCTCTCTCTCTCTCTCTCTCTCTATATATATATATATATATATATATATATATATATATATATATATATATATATATGTGTGTGTGTGTGTGTGTGTGTGTGTGTGTGTGGTGTGTGTGTGTGAGTTGAGTTGAGTTGAGCTAAGAACTGACATCACTGCACTCAGGACATCCCCATACACGCTCCGTCCCCTCGTTCAACAGCCAGCGAAGAGTCACACTGCTAATCATTGCCACCGCTATCTGACTGAAAGTTCTCCTAGTCTTCCTTCTCAGTTTTGAGATTCTACCAGAACCCCTGCTAATCCCCCGCAATCTCATCCTTTCAACATACGGGTTCTCAATTTGTCCCCCCCCCCCCCTCCCCACTTTCTCCACCTGGTCCCACAGGCGCACGACGCCCCCCCCCCACCCCCTGTCCATAAGTAATCTAACACTAAGAAGTGCATTCCCTGCCAGCCTATCAGCCTGTTCATTCCCCCGCACTCCCGCATGGCCAGGCCAAAAAATCCATTTAATTTCACAATCTGTGACCTCTAAAGCGAGGTGAACCATTCCACACGAAACATTCCTTTCTCCACCCTACTTAGCATACTCCTTGAATCGATGATGAAGACAGTGTGTGTTGCAGTGGTCTCCTCAACCCCCCCCCCCCCACCACCCCCGTCTAACCAACGGAATGCCGCTGTGACTGCTTCCACCTCCATTATCATGCTGGAGGTCGGAGCTTCATAAGCCAGGCTCTTCCTTTTTTCAAGAATCGTCCATTAACCTTCGCAATGAAACCCCAATCACTACGTCTGTTTCTCACCACTGACCCATCGGTGTAGATGACTAAGTCACTTTGATGTGTGTTGCTCTGGATCAGTTGTTGCACCTCAAACTCTGTGCGGCCCGCTGCCCATTCTCTGCACTAACGACCCAGTGTTACTGTTACATTGTGCCAGTCCGTCCTGTCTGCCAGTACTTCAAACCACTATATTCCACTATTGATGGTCTCTAGATCACACACCTGATATATATATATATAATATTTCTGCCTGTGCCATTCAGGAGC
>JACEFZ010027557.1:230000-235000 GCA_014155875.1 Cepaea nemoralis | reverse complement strand
AGAAGGATATTTATGCAACACGGACCCATTGGAGATATCACCGGACCAGGAGACCGGATTCAGGTCAGCCTCACTACGATTGACGCAAGCCCTTTTCAAGGCTCAGTCTCCTGAACCTGAGTGCGTCGGAGGTCTGCTTATAGCCCGTGCAGTGTGAAGGTAGTGAGCATGTTAGTTAGTTCACTGCGATTTCAACGTCACGGCAAAAGGGTCGTCCCCATTATGCTCTGTTCCTATACCAGTGAATATCACATAAAATGCACCTCACTGCCCCATGTGAAAAGTGGAACTGTTAGGAGTCTCGACAAACCAACAGCCCGCACAGGTATTCTATTTATAATGCCGCTGCTAGAATGCCAGCACAAAAGTCCTCCACGAAAGCTACAGTTCATCGTCTATTGAAGCGGCAGTCACTAAAAAACCAGCAGTCACACATTAATGCATAAGGCAAACCCAGTTAGTTCAACAACCCGCGGGCCGCCATTTTTCTGAACATGCAGTTCACGATACAAACAACCGCGGACAGATGTGAAAGCACTCCACACGAAATCCACAGCTTGTCTGTGAGCATGTCTATCCACAGCTTTCTGTCTCGTGACTGTCAATACGAGGCCCTCACCTGTGGGACTTGGCTGATCGCCACTAAGCCGGGTCCCTTGGGTTCCAGGGTCTGGCCATCACTCGCCACCTGCTCGTGGAGGCGAGGTCTCGGAGGTTTGACGCTGAGTCTCCAGCGTCTGCAGCCTACCTTGTGCCAGGCGTACTGGTTACCCATTCCTCTGGAAAACACAAGGGCTAGGCCGAGAGAGGGAACATGTCGTTTGGGCACCACATGTTTCTCTGAAGCTCTGCCCAGGCATTGTGATGGAATATTGGCCACATTCCAACTCACATACTTTGGTCTGTCAAGACTGCAAGGTGCCACTCACTGTCAATCTTTTATAGTCTATGCCGAGTGGAGTTAGTGAGCATGTCTATCCACAGCCTTCTGTCAGAAATTTCTGAAACTGATGTTCTTCGATGTTATGATGCCAAACTTTTGAGCATTTTCTCCCTTGCTGTCCCCTACCTCTCCTTCCCTCAAACTCTCCCGTTGTGACGGCAGACTCCACCTTTCCCCTTCTCCTCATATGCCCAAAGAATGCGAACTGTCTATTTCTGCTGCGAGCAACCAGTTCTCATTGTAAGTTGACTTATTCAGGATTTCTTCATTACTCTTTCTACCCAGCAGTCCACATTAATGCATAAGGCAAACCCAGACTGCTGGTTTTACGTCTTTCTACGTACATTTTTCGGAGACTCCTGTGGGTCGTCGCTAGAGCTACGGAGTTCCGTGCTTTGTGCGACGCTTTCCGCGCTGCGGAAAGAGACCGAGCCATATGGGATAAAACCCGGTGCAATGAAGTCGACCCTGTCGACTTTTAAGCGACTTTTTCTTTCTACCCATCCACGGCGTGCTCGTTATTCTTCTATAAAACCACATCCTCACAGTTTCCACATATTCCCACACTTTTCTGCTAAGTGTCCATGATTCTCCTCCGTTTAACAGGTCTAGCTCAATATAGCTCTTAAAACTTCTTGTCCTCTCATGTATTCACAACATTAAATCGCAGAGATTACTTTCCCTCTTGCGAAATCTGCCTTTGCTTGGGCTGTTGTATATTTAATGTGTTGAATAAACATCGGACTTGACAGTTGTAAACTCATGTTATTCCAGACGGTCACGATCAATGAATTGTCTGGAATATTCTAGAACAGTGCGTTTGAACTCTGACCCCGGATGCATTGTTGTGTATGCCAAGGTCAGATAAATGTATTGAATGGGGAATGTATTGAAAGGGGAATGGAGTCAGCATGTCCGAATGGATATCAGCGCTTGCTTAAACTTCCGGTGTGCTGATACTAAGGTAGTTGGTTCAAGCCCTACACCGGTCAGATGGACTAAAATGCTGACTTCTCGTCCTTACAAGTACCCCAGAAGTCACAGTGGGTTCGCCTGATGGTGGGGAAAACTGGTAATAGGGGAAGGTAATCCACTACTATTGACTTGACTTCAAAACAAGCGAACAAAACAATAACAAAAATAGCAAAGAAAATAATGTAAATAGAACGATCGAAGTCAGAGAATTATAGACAGAATATGGACAAAAACATGCATAGAATATCATGGACAAAATTGTGTTGAAATAACAGGGATAGAGACAAGTATACCAAAGCTATAGAAAGAAAGGTGAAATAAGATTACGGAAAAATACATGAATAGAAAGATCTAGGTAAGAAAATGTAAGGAAAAAAACAGGGATATATATATATATATATATATATATATATATATATATATATATATATATATATATATATATATCTATATATACAGATAAGTGAATGTAGGGGGATAAAATGGATAGAAATGTGTATATAAAGATAAGAGAATGTAGGGAAATAACAAAGACAGAAATGTCTACATAACAGTCAGAGAAAGGTATAAAACGATGAAGCGCAAATATATGAACAGAAAGATACAGGTCTGAAAAATGTCTAGTAATAAGATAAGATTAATAAAGACACGTATGTGAAAGTTAAAGAAAGGGATAATAAGATCCATGACAACGACCTGCATTGAAAGATGAAGGTCAGAGATTCATACAATAAGGCGAAGGACAAAGACATCAAAACAACGATGAAGAATGTATTGAAAGAACAGGGACATAAATATGTATATCATGGTGAGAGAATGTAATAACAGAAAAGGGATAATAATATGTATATCAAGGTGAGGGAAAGGTAATAAAATGATGAAGGGTAAGACATTAGTATGAAGATTAAAGTCAGAGAAAGCATAGACAGAAAAGAAACTGAAATATGTATAGAAACATCAAGTTCAGAGAAGAGTATTGAAAGACCAAGGACCTAAGCGTGTCCAGAAATTACGAAGTCAAAAACGGGATTATAAATAACAAAGACTAATAAATGTCTTGAAACTTTGGTTAGTGTCAGATAACCTTATGCACACTGGAACTTTCACCTCATCCGTTCTCGGACCCCCTCTTCAGTATCTCCCTCAATATCTTTCTCAGTATCTCCATCAGTATCTCCCTCAGTATCTCCATCAGTATCTCCCTCAGTAACTCCTTCAGTATCTCCCTCAGTATCTCTCTCAGTATCTCACTCAGTATCTCCCTCAATATCTCCATCAGTATCTCACTTAGTATCTGCCTCAGTATCTCCCTCAATATCTTCCTCGGTGCCCCCCTCCCCAGTATCTCCCTAAATATCCCCCTCAGTATATCCCCTCATATCTCTCTAGTATCTCACTCAGTATCTCCCTCAGTATATCCCCTCAGTATCTCCCCCAGTAGCTCCATCAGTATCTCCCTCAGTATATCCCCTCAGTATCTCCATCAGTATCTCCCCCAGTATCTCCATCAGTATCTCCCTCAGTATATCCCCTTAGTATCTCCATCAGTATCTCCCTCAGTATCTCCATCAGTATCTCCCTCAGTATATCCCCTCAGTATCTCCATCAGTATCTCCCCCAGTATCTCTATCAGTATCTCCCTCAGTATATCCCTTCAGTATCTCCATCAGTATCTCCCTCAGTATCTCCATCAGTATCTCCCTCAGTATATCCCCTCAGTATCTCCCTCAGTATATCCCCCAGTATCTCCATCAGTATCTCCCTCAGTATCTCCATCAGTATCTCCCTCAGTAACTCCTTCAGTATCTCCCTCAGTATCTCTCTCAGTATCTCACTCAGTATCTCCCTCAATATCTCCCTCAGTATCTCCATCAGTATCTCACTTAGTATCTGCCTCAGTATCTCCCTCAATATCTTCCTCGGTGCCCCCCTCCCCAGTATCTCCCTAAATATCCCCCTCAGTATATCCCCTCATATCTCTCTAGTATCTCACTCAGTATCTCCCTCAGTATATCCCCTCAGTATCTCCCCCAGTAGCTCCATCAGTATCTCCCTCAGTATATCCCCTCAGTATCTCCATCAGTATCTCCCCCAGTATCTCCATCAGTATCTCCCTCAGTATATCCCCTTAGTATCTCCCTCAGTATCTCCTTCAGTATCTCCCTCAGTATCTCACTCAGTATCTCCCTCAGTATATCCCCTCAGTATCTCCATCAGTATCTCCCTCAGTATATCCCCTCAGTATCTCCATCAGCATCTCCCCCAGTATCTCCATCAGTATCTCCCCCAGTATCTCCATCAGTATCTCCCTCAGTATCTCCCTCAGTATATCCCCTCAGTATCTCCATCAGTACCTCCCTCAGTAACTCCTTCAGTATCTCCCTCAGTATCTCTCAGTATCTCCCTCAGTATCTCTCTCAGTATCTCACTCAGAGTGTAGCGGTCGACGACACCAGTTCTGTGTCGGTTGATTTTAATTAGTTAAGTTGCATATCATTTACAGGACATCGCGGTTAACCCCATCATTTTTGACTGTTTGTGATGTTTTTTAAAGTAATTTTACGTTCAGTAGTTAGCCATTGCTTTCTTAACGACCGATACTCACATCACTGTATGAAAACTACCGCAAGGCGGATGCTTCCAAATCTCTCACAGATGTTTTTCGGTCAGGGTATGCGGGATTACTAATTGCATCTGTAACGCCTTCGCCATATGCCCGCCGAGTCCTCTTCTCGGAATCGGTTTTGGTCTCTCCGCAATGAGGGCGACGTTCTGCGAGCAGTCTGCTTCATGAAGCTGATGAATAGAGATTTTTTTCATAAATTTGTCCAAAAACAGTTTCCTGATAGTTTAGGTTAGTCGATGGATCAACATCACGGCACACGGGTGTAACCCATAAGTGCTCCATTCTACTCCTAACTCAAGCCTGAGTCCGGCGAATCTCAGCTCAGTGCACGAACTCCGTAGCAACGGCGATGATCCTGAAATACTTTGGGTAGATTTTGAACCCTAAATTTTACCCGGGCAGTACCGGGTATCTCTTGTTACGTGCGCAACAATACACACGGGCGTCCGATCTCGC
>JACEFZ010027557.1:0-225000 GCA_014155875.1 Cepaea nemoralis | reverse complement strand
TGTCGGTTCAACTCAACACTTCAGCTTCCCACATCAGGCTCATTCTATGGACTTGTTTGTGTATACACATATTTGGATCCTTGTCGCTGCAACAGAGTCCGTGTACTGTGTTGAGATTCTCGTTGTTTAATTTTTGGGAGGGAGACTGGGGCACTTATGGAGATATAGGTGTGCACCGAAAGTGATCTTTTAGCAACATACAAAATACACAATCAATGCAAAAATCCTTCTGTAGCCTGTCCTGTGTAGAACCTTTGCACTCAAAACAGTTCTTCGAAACGTCTTTCGATCATAAACCAGATATCCTGCTTCTTTTGTTGCCGTGTGTAAATTACTACATCATTTCTTTGACTACTGTAGTTTTAGTTTTAAACATTTGTGAAAAAAAGGTAGTCTGCCATTGCTTTTCTTCATGTCACCGACCTTACTGCTCGGTGACCACAATCTGCCACTTGTCCAAATGCGTTCAGACTTCCCTGCACATGCAGCCAAACCGGTACCTTGCCCAAGGGTATCCCGTAGGCTAACCAAGAGGTGCAATACTTGTTTCATAGAGGAGCCCCGAGACCACCAACCCAATGCAAATATAAAACAGGACGTTGCAATCAATCCCAGCTTTTATTGACTGTGATCTTATTACGCTCAGTACTTTTGCTATTGCTTTCTTAATCTGCTCCCAGATCTCCTGCCGCTGACTACGAACACGTTAAATGTCCGGATTATGAAACTACCTTCGTTAACTCTAAACTACAGACGCTTATAACATCCACAATACTAAAAGCATCCACCATGAGTGTGCTTAGAAAGGTGGAGAATGTGGAACGGATTGCCTCTCTTCAGAGGTCACAGATTGTGAGAATTATATGGATTTTCAGCCCTGGTCATGCCGGTGTGCGGGGGAATGAACATGCTGATAGTCTGGCAGGGAATGCACCTTTTGGTTGTAGTCTACCTATGGACAAGGGAGAGGTGGTCGGATGCCTGTGGGACCAGGTGGAGAAAGCTATGAAACAGATTGAGAACCCGTATGTGGAGAAAGCTATGAAACAGACTGAGAACCCGTCTGTGGAGAGGATGATATGGTTGGAGATCAGCAGGGGTTCTGGACGAATCTCAAAACTGAGAGAGAAGACCTGGAAAACTTAAATCAGATGGCAGTGGGAACGATTATTAGTATGACTCTTCGCTGGCTGTTGAATAAGGGGACGGAGCGCGTATGGGAATGTCCGGAGTGCAGTGATGTCGGTTATTAGCTCATAACTGATTCTAAAAGCATCCTCATTACTCATTTTCCTTACAGGTAGAGAGAGACATCATGATCTGGAACAACAAACAATATGAGGGTCGCCCGCTGTTTGTCAAATCAAAAGAAGATTCGCTCATATCCAAACACAGACGATGGTACTCCCAGTTTTATTCCAAGAAAGAACATTCCAGCTATTTCCAAAAAGAAGGATTGGACTTTTAATAAGTATTTTAAATTAACGTGTAATCTGTAAGGCATGTTGATGTTTTGCTACATCTTGTATTTATTGAGTTTCCCGCCTTTACAACAACAATAATGAAATCCTGATTGGCCTGTTTCACAGATGTTCACATGAAACTATCATGAATTAATTATGCTTTGTAAATTATGGTTAATAAGTGAAGATATCACTTACATTACTGTATTATTATTTTTAATATCGGATGTATAATAATTATTGCTCTCTTCATTATCATTATTGTCACTACCACGGTCGTTATCAAATTGTAGTGCCTGCTGGTAAGGGTAATCATGCCCGAGCATAACCTCTGATTGTTAAAGATTTTCTGTGTGAAGTGTGAACATGTCCAAACAAAGTGTAACCTTTTTTAGCAACGAAAGATCTGCCTGTCTGTCTGTCTGCCTGCCTGCCTGCCTGCCTGCCTGCCTGCCTGCCTGCCTGCCTGCCTGCCTGCCTGCCTGTCTGCCTGCCTGTTAGAATGTGTCTTGATATAATTCAAATATAACTGATCAACAATAAATGGTCCAGGGTGGCACAAAATCCAGCAATTTCGTGAAGCAATAAAATGAACGGCAATGAAAGACTCGAAGGCCGGCAATCATGTCGTTGAAGGCATAATTTATTTGCCCAACGTTCAAGGTTGTCGCATCTCAACAAGATCAATGTTAAATGACAATTTATGTTCACCGTGTCTGTTATGGCCACACGGGCCGGTAATTATAATATTAAATGTAGATAATAATATAGTTGACTATGTTAGACCCTTGTGATTATCAAGTCCATGTCCCGGTCCTTCTGTCATTCCCAAATCTGGATAGATTTCACCTTGCCGTGACGTTCTAAGTCCCGTTCTGATATTTCTGATGTATTCACATCGGTCCATCATTCTCGGGCTGATATATATATTGTTCATGAATATTCTCGTTATCCTCTGCAACATGTGTTGGCCACGATAACGTTGTCCTGCCAGTAAATATCTTCTCACGTTCCAGAGAATCTAAACGTGCAGCCTCCTTGTTCCAGATCTGACTGTTTGTTGTTGTTGACAATGTTTCTGACGTATACTGTTTTTCACGTCAGCCTCCTAGTTTCTACCACTATTTGGTTCGCGGTTTCTTCACTAGGTTTCTTTTGCGTCATATCATCTGCGCTGCTACTTGGCATTGCCTGCCTGCCTGCCTGCCTGCCTGTCTGTCTGTCTGTCTGTCTGTCTGTCTGTCTGTCTGTCTTTTTGCAATTTATGGAGAAAAACCATTACTCTTATCAAAAAATATAGTACATAGGACAAATTACTGCTGTCAAATCCAAAGGATGAATTTATGAAAAGATATTACCTCTGAAGTCGGAGTGGGTTCACCCGATGGCGAGGGACACTGGCAATAGTTAAAGCTAATTCACAAGCGAAAATTAGTCCAGTGCACTCTCTAGTAGTAGAAACTAATAGTGGTAATAGCATGTATATAGACTAAGTCCGAGTTTAAAGCGAGCGAATGAAAACAAAAATGAAGAAACCTGGGCTGCTTTACCGTTAAAGGTATAATAATGAATGTGTATAGGGTTGTTTTTGCATCGAAAGGTAGAACTGACCGGGGGGTGGGGGGGGGGGGGGGGGGGGGATTTACGGATTTAAATGAAAGGCGGAATTATAATATAACATCCTGTCTCTTTCATCCACGGTTGAAATTAAAGGTAGAATTAACAGAGAACCTCTTGTCTTTTTGATACACGGTTGAAATTAAAGGTAGAATTAACAGAGAACCTCTTGTCTCTTTGATTCACAGTTGAAATGAAAGGTGGAATTAACAGAGAACCTCTTGTCTCTTTGATTCACAGTTGAAATGAAAGGTGGAATTAACAAAGAACCTCTTGTCTCTTTGATTCAAAGTTGAAATGAAAGGTGGAATTAACCGAGAACCTCTTGTCTCTTTAATTCACAGTTGAGATGAAAGGTGGAATTAACAGAGAACCTCTTGTCTCTTTGATACACGGTTGAAATTAAAGGTAGAATTAACAGAGAACCTCTTGTCACTTTCATCCACATCTTGTCTGGCTATGAGTATGGTACTAATAATAAATGAACATTTATTTATCCTGTGTGACTACAACAAAGAAATCGTTAATAATAATACATTTTACAGATTAAAAACAGGTATTTGTTACATTTCACTGTTGCCCGACAGGTACAGGATGTATTTTTTAAAGACTGTGCAGTGTTTGAAAATATTGCCGGTCCATGTTTTGTAGTTACCTATTATGTTGCATGAACTTTACAGATGGTGAATACAAAACTTGGACCGGCAATATTTCCAACACTGCACAGTCATTAAAAATACACCCTGTAGTTGTTACATTCACTGTCGCCCACCAGGTATTTGTTACATTCACTGTCGCCCATCAGGTATTTGTTACATTCACTGTCACCCATCGGCGTGTACTTCGAGGTAGGCCCAGTCTAAATTGGGTACGAGAATATCACATGCGAAGTCTAGGGCGCCCAGATGATATCTATAAATATATGAGTCCAGCACCCATATAATCAGTAAGCGGAGTTCATTGAGGAAGGCTGAGTGATCTCGGGGTATGCTGTCCACCTCGAGTGCTGGAGGTCCCGGGTTCAAGCCCCGGTGAGGGCCGGGATGATTTCACGTGGACTTCTAGTAAAAAAATTTCCCCAGGTCTCTGGGTAGTGAGATCGGACGCCCATGTGTATTGTTGCGCACGTAAAAAAAGTCCTTGGCAGTTGGAAATCGAAAAAGAGTAGTATAACGACGCTGCCTGGGCAAAGTTTCGAGTTAAAAATCTACCCAAAGTATTTCATGATCCTCGCCGGTGCTACGGAGTTCATGCACTGAGATGTGATTCTCCAGACTCAGGTTTGTGTTAGGAGTAGAACGGAGCACGTATGGTTACACTCGTGTGCCGTGATGTTGATCCGTCGACTAAACTAAACTAAAACTAAACCAGTAAGCATGCAAAAGGGGGGGGGGGGGGGTTCTTCACCATTCTGTTCTGGTGAATAACATGACATGACGTGATGCAAGAGGGCTTCAAATGAAAACTTTGAATGTTTTTTTTCTGTATTTTTTAATTGAATATATTCTGAAAAGTAACGAGTATCCGCCAGCGCCGATAAAGTGCTTGGATTTCTGTAAAAACATCTGGCAAGATCGAGGGGAAGAGAACAAGGGGAGGACAGAGAAGTAAATACTTGGATGGCTTGGCCACGTTTTATGCTCGAGACAAGAACACTGAGCTGATCCACGACTCTGGTGATCGAGTGAGATGGCAAAACATGACCACCCACGCTTACCGGCATGGCACATGATGATGATGAGAAACAAATTCCCTTGGTCGCGTGTGTAACTACTCATCGGACTGAAACAGTCTTTAATCCCAAAGCCTCTTTGAGTTGTTCAAACAGGTGGAAATCACTTGGGGCTGTCTTTCGAGTGCAGGAGATGTGGAAGGTAGAGGTCATTGATCAGAAAACGGATGACAGAACGCAGCTTCTCTTTGGTACCTGCCAAAAGTGGGGCGCCCATTTTTAAACTGTCCTTATAACATCAACCTGTTCGTCTGCGCCGTGACAACAATATTGACAGGTTACAAGACAACAGCATGGTTATTGTAATTTATACCACACTTTTAAGGTGTTCATTTGAAACCCCTCGTAATAACACTTGTCATATGTCCCTAATAACGTGACATGAGATAATATTAAAACCTTTCTTATGTCCTAAGACTCTGGTAATCGTGTGAGACTGCTAACCATGACCGCCAACAATGATGATGACGATCTTAAGTCCCAGATATCAACACGTTGGTATCTTTCATATTCATATCATTGTTGTGTTTTGTCCGTTGTTTTATAAATTAAAAATAAAAACAATGTCTACGTGCTTTCTGTTTTTCCCAGTGAATTTTACCGTGCATTTTGGAAATATATTTTTGTACAGATAATCAACGTACAATGCTAATGATACTAAATATATTTGCTTTAACACAATGGAACTACTCTCATTTTAATTTCCCATTTCTTGGAAAGCTACAAATGCTAATATTTAATAAAGTGCATGTTAAATGATAACATCAACATGTGATATTATAATAAAAAGGAAATGCATAAACAGGTGAATAAATTCAAATACGGGGGATAATCATTACGTTACAGGGATTTTATTATAGGGTGAATGTGTGGACAATGGAAAATCTTATTTCAGGAAACAAACTGGCTTTTAAGTAATACCAAGGGGTCGTGCAGGATCAAGCAGTTTGCGCATGAGTAACAGCAATTACAAATGACTGTCCATTTGTTGAAGAACAACGAGGCGTTTTTAGTATTTTGTGGCTAGAGGGTGTGAAACCTTGTGCAATCTCGTAATTTCAGACATTCATAATATCAGATTGAAGGTGTATGATATAGATTAAGAGCCGAATATATAAAGTAAAATAGCATTTCATAAGATGAAATGGATATAATGTAATAAATCACTTTTACTTAATATAACACCTCATGAAGAATAAAACAGAAGAAGAATCAAAGGCAAATTTACATCATTAAAAAACTCCTATTTGCGGACGATCAAGCGCTGATTAGAAAATCAGAAGCAGAACCACAAGTCCACATAAATAGTCTAAATGAAGTGTGTGAGGAGCATCATCATCAAGTGCCCTGCCGGCTGGCGTAGGCGTTCATGACTCTCCACAGATCTTGGTCTTTGGTTTTCTGTATCAACTCTGCCTTGATATTCCTCCATGCCACCGTCGCAATCCATCGAGCATCATTTCTTCGTGGTCTGCGTCTGCCTCTCTTCCCCTTGATCTTTCCAGTTGTGTAAGGGGCATAACAAAAAAATTAGCACTAGTAAAACAGAGGTCATGACTATAACCAAAAATTAAAAAAAAAAAAAAACAACAACAAAAGATTCATCTAAAAGAATACCCCCTGAAACAAGTAAAGAATATTAATTACTTAGGAAGTATACTATCATTGAATGGCAAATCAGAAGACGAGATCGAAAATAAATGCAATAAGGCAAACCAACTCATTGGACGAATAGTATTCACTGGCTCTGTAACGATGTGGTTACTAATGCAATTCGTAATCCCGAATAACACGTTTGAAACACAGCTGTGGGTGATTTGGCAACAGACCACCTTGCGTTGGTTTCCATACAATGGTATGAGTGTCGGTTGTTCAGAAAGCAATGGCAAGTTACTGAACGTAAACTTGCCCAGCAATCACAGACAGTCAAAAAATGCTGGGGTTGACTGCTACATCATGTAAAGGATATGCAACTAACTTAACCATTGGCTGCCAGAGTAATTAACGATGATTACCTGGGAGAGACTACGTGTTATGAGTTGTTAGCTAAGAACAGACATCACTGCACTCAGGGCATTGCCACACGTTCTCCTTTCCCTCGTTCAACAACTAGCGAAGAGTCATACTACGAATCGTTCCAGCTGCCATATAATTGAAAGTTCTTCCCTCTCAATTGTGATATTCATCCAGAACTCCTACAGAACTTTATACACAGCTATAAGAAAAAGACCAACGGGGTTCATAGGTTATGTAATGAGAAGAGGGGCACTGGAGAATCTCGTGAAAAGTTTAGTGGTTGAAGAAAAAGAGGTAGACCGAGAGAAATGGTGCTTCATGGTCTAAAACAGTGGCCTGAAGGTATCTACAGAACTGATCCAGAACACCAGAGACATAGATCTGTGGAGAGACATGAACTCCTGCTGATTTTATTTTGTGTATTCACTATACCATTGTTGCTCATCATTAAGAAACCAAGCAACTAATAGCGCCTGCCGCATACATTGTTTTTGTGGCTCTCTTGTGGGCTTGATTATGTATTGCCATTTTTATGAGTGTTTCCTCTTCCACTTAATTCTTCTGTTTTGTGCTCTATGCATTGTTATTAAAGAGCCATGATAGGCCATTGGCTAGCACGAATGTGTGCCTACCAGGTGGCCATTGGCTAGCACGAGTGTGTGTCTACCTGATGGCCATTGGCTAGCACGAGCATGTGTCTACCTGGTGGCCATTGTCTAGCACGAGTGTGTGTCTACCTGCCTGGTGGTTATGAGTTCGAATCCCCGTAGAGATGGGAATATTTTTAAAAATGTACCTGAACTCCCAGGTTGAACCAACCTAAAATTGGTACCGGAAAACGTTCAGAGTGGTAAAAACAGCCAGCATTACATCCATCGAGTGCCCACTGACCTATAAACACATGGCAAGTTGAATCGGCCGGTAAGATACTGACCCTCTCACATATCGGTTGCAGACTGGTCTATAAAAGTATGGGTTTAGCACCATATACCCAACACACCTAAGTCACAGAAAAGGCAAATTTTACCGGAATATGAGCGAAGGTACAACATATATAGTGTGTATTTTTAATGACTGTGCAGTGTTTAAAAATATTGCCGGTCCAAGTTTTGTATTCACCCTCTGCAAAGTTCATGCAACATAATAGGTAAATACAAAACTTGAACTGGCAATATTTTCAAACACTGTACAGTCATTAAAAATACACCACTTAGTATTTCAGTTGCCGGTAGTTCTTTCAGAGTAATCTACTCTCCGAATCATTTGCATAATTTTATTAATGTGATGCACAATTTTGATATTTCTAAAGACCATCATTTGTTAACAGTCATTTTATTATCATTTTAGGTTTGATAGATGAGTGACAGGTGTAAATCGATTAAGTATACCAGATACAAATGACTTTCATAATTTATCCGCAGTATTATCACATGAAAGCTGCTGATATATTTAAATTGTAGAAGTTTTAATCAACTTTGACTTTATTTGTAAATGAACCAATTGTATTTATGACTATGAGAGTTATATATTTTTATGAGGGAAAGTCAGCATGTTAAGTTTATGAGAGAAAGGCAGTAAGTATGTTACAATTTATGAGATAATGTCAGTAAGTTTGTTACAATTTATGAGAGAAAGTCAGGAAATATGTTAAAATGTATGATAGAAAGTCAGTATGTTACAGTTTATGATAGAAAGTCAGTAAGTACGTTGCAATTTATGGATAATGTAAGTAAGAATGTACAATTTATAAGAGAAAGTCAGTGTGTTTGCAGGCTGATATGGGGAAGGTGAAAATAGTATTTTTTTTAAAAATATTCACCCTCTGTAAAGTTCATGCAACATAATAGGTAAATACAAAACTTGGACCGGCAATATTTTTAGACACTGCACAGTCATTTAAGATACACCAAATAGTTAGTTTGTGTATGGACTACGCTTAAGTTCAAATTGAGCGAACGAAAAAAAAATGCTGAAAAAAATTCCTAATACTGTTGAATCATGACTGAATCTTTGCAATCCAAAATCAAATGTAATTCAAGACAAGTGTAGGTTATGCCAGGAACTATCCAGGAGTTCTCGAAAATGCTGTTGTCCATTTTCCAGATTAAATGTGAGAATGTGAATGCTACATTATACTGTCAGATTCCACTGATGCTTCAGGGTGAATTCAAAGAATATGTCATGGCCTACTAATTAGTGGCGTACTGCTCCATCATCACAATGCTAGACCACAAACAGCTTATTGGCCCTAGGGAGAATTGAACCAGGGTGGCAAATTCTGCAACCTCTCCTCAAGTGACCCAACTGCAAATATGCAACTAATATTTGAAATATATACATCATATTTTGATATTGTCATGTCAGATTTTGTCATCGTTAAGGTCTTAAATGCCTGCATATCTGCATGAATTTAAAATCCCTAAGGTCTTCACACTAGTTGTACCGAAGCTGTTCTGCTGTGTGGTACTGAGTCTTGGAATGTGAAACGAAAAAAAAAAAATTAGGAAGACGTTGTATGCACCGGAGATGGGGTTTTGAGATTAATATTGAGAACACCTAGGACTTCCAGAATAACTCAACGAGTACCTGGAAGAGAGTCATGGTAGTTGAACATTGTATAAGAAAGATACAGTGTTCTTTGGTCATACAGTAAGAAGATAAGCATGGGAGAACATGATGGTGACTGGAAAGATCAGCGACAGGCGAGTCAGGGACAGATCGAAAGAGACGATGCTGGACAGTCTCAGGCGCTGGTAAGAAGGAATAGTATCAATAGATTAGATCTGACACCAAGGAGTTATGTGGAAAGACGCGAACGCCTACGCCATGTGCTAACTGATTCGGTGCCAAGAAAAGAAAAAAAAAGTAGGTTTGAACAAACACGGCACAAAATCAAATGAACAAGTATTATCATATAAATTTCCGTTCACTAAGCAATGAAAATGCGGAAGGTACCACAAAAACAAAACAACACGATAACCCTAGCATGGCGATATATCCTCCTTCTGTCCAAATGGGAGGTCACATGTGGCGTTATAATATCCCTCGGCATTGAATCAGTTAAGGTACGTGATGATGTGTACAATGTAACTGTTGATGTCATCCTCAAGTAACTTGTCGACTGGCACGCGAGATCATGCTCCTCCACATCTTGCGATCTCCAACAGCATGAATTCATTCCTGTACTGAAACCTGTCCATGCCTTGACAGGCTGTCAAGAATTTTCACTCGTTGTCTTCCTCTATCTCTCTTTCCAAAAATCTTTCCAGCTGTCACAATATGTTCTAGTTTTTCTCTTCTCGCGGTGTAGCCACAAATGACGGCTGCCTTTTTCTGATGTTTATGATAGTTTTCTTTGTGTTTTTTTAAAACTACTTACACAACTTTTAGGTTATTTAGGCTGTTCAATGAACCGCATCTGTGAAACCTCAAGAATTTTGTTGTTGTTGCTTGTTTGCAAATTGTGGATGGATCTTATTCTAACCTATAATGACATACGAATTTGTTCATTTTATGGAATGCAGCTTGTGGATGTCTTGTTCTGTTATTTACCTCAGTGATATATATCTTCTAATGTCATCCAAGCACCTAGATTTGAATTTCTGTGCTTGCCCTAATGATAACTTTAATTGTACATTTTAGCACGATGCGCTTCATTGGTGTAACCATTACTTCTGTTTTTCTTTTATTCAAACTGAGATACATTTTCCCACTTTCTACAGCCATTATATATATATATATATATATATATATATATATATATATATATATATATATATATATATATATATATATATACACACACACACACACACATTTATATTGCCGGCTTCTTGGCCTAGTGGTTAGCGACTTTTCTCCGTAATCTCGTATACTCTCATAGGTAACGTGACGACGGTGAGAATCAGCAGTGGTTCGAATAGCGTCGGTAACTTACGGGGTATGTGAGCCGGCCGCTCAGAAAGCAATGGCAAACTACTGAGCGTAATCTTGCCAAGAATTCAACAACCAGCTGAAAGATGCTGATGTTGACAGCGATGCCCTGTAAAGGATATGCAATATATATATATATATAGTAATTTTCTTCTGACATCAAGGTGATGTTAATAGCATAACGTAAACTACCAATCGCAATCCCTGTCATATTTTCTACAGATCTCATTACACGTTCACATGCATCTGTACATGGTAGCAATATGTAATTGTTGACTCCATTCATCACGTTTGTATTTGTGTAAGACAGCAGTATGTAACAGTTGATTCCATTGGTTATGCTTGCATCTGTGTATGGCAATATTTATCTGTTGATTCCATTGATCACGTTTGTATTTGTGTATATATATATATATGTGTGTGTGTGTGTGTGTGTGTGTGTGTGTGTGCGCGTGTTTTTCCAACAGTTGATTCCATTGGTTATGTTTGAATCTGTGTATGATAGCAATATGTATCTGTTGATTCCTTTGATCACGCTTGTATTTGCATTCAACATCAATTTGAAACAGTTGATTCCGCTGGTCATGTTTACATCTGCATATGACAGCAATACGTAACTATTGATTATACTGGTTAAATTTGTATCTGTATATCATGTAGTTATGTTATGTATATAAGCGTAATAATGTGAATAAATTAAAACGTGAATTATTTTCTGTGATCTATATTGTTTGCCTGGATGGCTTGGCCACATGTCATGGACGAGACAGGAACACTGAGCTGATCCACGACACTGGTGATCGAGTGAAATGGCGAGTCATGACCGCCCACGCTTTCCGGCATGGCACATGATTGATATTGTTTGCATAATTAATGTTAACATTTCAAAGTGCTTTCCTTCTTTGTCATAAAATTGCTGTGTGCAAGACTGTTTACATTTTGTGTGATCAAAATAACAACAAAATTCTCATGCATTGTGTATGTAGGTTGAATTATGAAAAATTTCTAAATATGAATACATTTTATGTAAGAGAATATTGTTAGTTCATATCTTTATTTCCATTTTAGTGTTAGATGTGTATTATTATAATGTTAGTCTTTTGTTCCGTTTCATTGCCAGCTATAGTGTTTACAATATGTTTTTCCCCAACAAACAAATTACGTCATCATTTATTGAAAGACAGAAGATCAAGTGGTTTGGTCATCTCATTAGAATGCAATACAATCAACTACCATCACTAGCCCTACAATAAAGATCATCTGCGACGAGACCAAGAGGACGCCCAAAATGAAAATTGATTGACAACATCAAAGACACTGTACAATCACAGGAAATGACACTATTCAAGGCCACCCATCGGGCGCTGGAGCTTCACGGCAAAAATGGAAGATGGTGATGATGATGATGAAAACTGTATAAAAACGTCTTTTATTTGTTAACTTTATGGTCGTAATTTAGCAGAATTTGAAAGATACTTTTGTATGGATGTGAAACATGGACAATGAACATACAATCCGAGAAACATCTAATAGCAGTGAAAATGTGGTTTCTGAGGAAAATGCAACAAATATCATGGACAGACGGGAAAAAACCAATGAGCAATTCCTACAAGAAGCAAATGAAAGCCGTAAACTGATTAGAGCAATTAGACGTAGACAGTCATCATTTTATTTGGACACGTGAGAAGAAATAAACTAGAGAACTTCGTGACAACTAGCAAGATTGAGGGAGAAAGAACAAGGTGAAGGCAAAGAAGTAAATATCTGGCATGGTCGGAATAAGGACACAGAGCTGATCCACGATACTGGTGATCGTGTGAGATGGCGAAACAAGACCACACACCTTATCGGCATGGCACATGATGAATGAATGAGAGATGGCCGAAGTTGGACTTTCAAAGCCTGTCGACTGGACAGTGATTCCTGAAGACTGATTATGTCAGCCCAACTGATGAAAGTCAGTGCGATTTCCGTGCTCACTGCGCTTGCGCTGGAACTTTCTGTGCGCTGATGGCGAGGTAGGGAAGTACCTCTCTACACCAGTCAGTTGGACCTTAAACGTTGTCTCCCCGTTCAGACAGCAATGTCAAACTGATGAACTTGATTTATTTGGTTGTTTCGGGATTTGAGATTTAAATATTGAGCACAACCCACTACTGGCAACGCTGATCGTATTCTGGTATGAACCTAAGACCTATCCACGTCAATGTGGAAGCACTAGACTCGAGTTGCGATCTCTTTTGAGATGGGTGACGTTGTAATATTCTGTTATGATAATTTGACCGTGTCCAGCGTGTGCTGCGTGGTTACACACCCGCTTCATACGCCAGTGATCCGGGGTTTGTTTCCGGGTCCGGTCAAGGATATGCACTACTGACGAGCTCAAACGAGAGCGAAACTCGAGCCTTGTGCTTCCATATTGACGTGGATAGGCCTTAGGTTCATGCCAGAATACGATCAGCGTTGCCAGTAGTGGGTTGTGCTCAATATTTAGAACTGATGAACGTAAACTTGCATAGAAAATCAAATTGGAGTTGATTACGGCGTCCTGCAAAAACATACAACAGTTTTCAGTCGACGCATCCGAAAGGATAAGATCTCTCTAGCTCTTAAACTTCCCGTGCGCTGATGGCTGGGTATGGGGTTCAATCCCTACACAGGTCAGTTGGATTTAAATGTTAACATTTTGTTCAGAAAGCAGTGGCAAACTGACTGGCACCTGGCCATCTTGACAGACGATAGTTTGTAAAATGGAGTTATAGCTCTCCATAACACAAAGCCTAGGCTGAATTTAGAGACCATGTGTTGCCCATGCAGCATGATCCCTCTCTCGGCCTGCCCAGTTTACTCCAGAGGAAAGGTAACACACCAATACATCTAGAACTATACAAGTGGCTGGATCAGCAAAGCAATATTATAGCTGCCTGCCTGCCGGAGCTTCCATCCTAGACAAGTTTCTGACCAAGACTTAGGGATTGGTCTGCCCTACGATATTTAATCTTAAGGTTGTATTTCCTTGCATTAGGGTGAAGCTTGTAACCTCCCAACTGCACCCTTCCACTCGAAGGTGTTGACACAATGTGGGGTGTCGGGTTTGGTGATCGCCGCCCAGCATTCGGTGCTAACAGAAAGCAGGTAGTACCATCTACTGTCATACGATAGGTCATATCTGACTAAGACCTGACACACATCTTTGGCCAACCAGTGAACATAAAATTATCTACAAAATTAAGTTGGTATTGATCGCAACTTACTACAAAGAACATGCAATTCTCATTCAGATTCAATCGCTGGCTAATATTGAACAGTGTTAGAAAGTACAAACAGATCTGCTGGCTGCAAGAGCGACAGTTATCTCAGAATATCAGAGTGGGTTCACCTGATGGCGAGGGACACTGGTAATACTAATAGGGAGAGCTGACCCACATTCTATGATTAAAGTTCGCATGATTATTGCTGCTAGCAATCTGAAGCTCACTGCTTTCATCATGTGCCATGGCTATCTATACGTGTGTGCGGTCATGGTTAGCATTGTCACATGATCACAAAAGTCTTGTGTTCTTGACCCAGTTACATGTAGCCAAGCAATCCAGGCCGGTCTCCGTGGCCAAAGGTTTGCGAATGCGGTTCGCGAGCCGCTTACCAGGCGTTCGAAACGCAGCCGCGACCGATTTGTGCAGCAGACCTGTCGCGTTGTGTTATAACGTGCTGGTATGGGAGCCGGTCATTCAGAAAGCAATGGCAAACTACTGAACGTAAAAAACAACTTGCCTAGTACATCAACAGCAGCTGAAAAATGCTGGTGTTGACTGCAACATTAAAAACAAAAAAAAGCAATCTAGGTATTAAACTCTTTGCCTTACCTTTCTTTTCCTCCAAGAAATTGACAGTTGTCAGAAAATTTCTTTCGTTCTTAATGTGCTCCCCAAATATCTTGTCTATGTACAGTTTCTCTATCCAGTTTACAATTTTCATTTGGTTCGTGTAGAACTTTATCATTCATTTTTCTGTCCATTCATGATATCCTTTGCATGGGAGTGGAGCCGCTCAGAAGTTGCAACAGCCGCCTCTGGCTCAAACAGATTTGGCTCGATTTACGGCCTGGACTTATAGATCTTTACAAATAAGACAAGGATGGCCTGCCAGGAGTGGATCAAACACCAAGTCTGCTCATATAAAGATGAAAAACTAGGACCTGTGTGCACATTAAAAAATCTCTCAGCAGTTTGAAGTAAACAGATTAGGCCAAACAGGTCACTTCCAGGCTAAATTAAAAAAAAAAAAAAAAAGACAGCCACCCACAAATGACTATGTAACATATGGGAATCTGGTGTACATCCATCTTGACCTTTGACTATATATATACCACAGAGTTCATGAACCTTGGTGAGATTCTCCCTGAATGATCTACGGGTGAGAGTGGAGCATGTAACGAGATATCAGCGTGCAATGAGAATAATCCGTTATCATACTTACATTCTTTTTCCTGGGACTATTCTGTTACACACAACATTAGACAACCCGACAGATCATTAGATAAATATATACACCATTGGAGTGCACACTTTTGGTTTACAGGTCGTTACATCATTCATCATGATCATGTGCCTTGCCAGCTGGCACAGGCATTTATGTCCTTCCACAGATCTCGGATCAACTCTGCTGGTTCCGTCATGCCACCGTCTACATCATTTCTCTTGATCCATCTGTGCCTCATTTCCCATTGATCTTTCCAACTGTCACGATACTCTTCAATGTTTCTCTTCCGACCACATGACCAAAGAAAGCTGTTTGTCTCTTTCTTATATAATGTTCTAATTTCATCAGTCTTCCAGGCAATCACTCTCAGTTACTCTGGCTGTCCAAAGAATTCACAACATTCGTCTCAGGAACCACATCTTTGTTGCGTCCAAGCTTTTCCTAATTTGTTCATTAACATTCCATGATTCTCCATCAGAGATCATCATCGTCAAGTGCCATGCCAGCTAGCGTAGGCATTCATGACTCTCCACAGATCTCGGTCTTCAGTGTTCTGGATAAACTCTGCTGCTATTTCTCCATGCGTCATTTCAATTCTTCCAGCATAATTTTTCTTGGTCATCTCCTGCCTCTCTTCCCCTCGATCTTTCCAGTTGTCATGATGTTCTCCAATGTCTCTCTTGTCATAACATGACCAAAGGAACCTGTTTGTCTTTCTTATTATTGTATGTAATTTTCTAGTTTCATTAGCCTCTTTCAGACAATCGCCGTTGGTAACTCCATCAAAGATACCTGTGTTATTTTCTATAATAAACTGTCACCAATACTAATTCTGTCTGTAATTACATTATGTGATACTTTGAGCCAGTTTGTCATTCAGTGCTTGTAATACCTCTGACTCAAATAATTAGCCTTGAAACAGCAGCCATCTGTTCATTCTAAGACCCCCAGCTGTTCACGAGCTGAAGTGTGTTAGCTACCATTAGCACACTGTCAAGATAAGTTTCATATTCAATTTCTATTAATTAAATTAATTAATTATACAAGTATTTGAATTAATTAATTTTACAATGCCTAAAGAGTAAAATGGGGCAACTTTACACATTTTGAGGCATATAGTGGTAGGTTCAATTTGTAAAGACATTTGGATGGCTGATGTGGTTCATATTGCCTTGATCATCTTTACTTTCTAAAACATTTTATGGGGCACGTTCTGGAATTTTCTATACTAAACTTAGGTCAATTTAACAATAAATTTGTCTCAAAACAGAATTCGACTACACAATGAAATTAAATGTTATTTAAACAAGTAATTATTCTGCTATTTAGATTAATTAAATTTTCTACCATTTCATTAATTGACTGTTCTACTGAGTAAATTAACTTATTAAAGTTAGTTGCATACCCTTTACAGGACGTCATAATCAACACCAATATGATTTGCTGTGTGGTATCTTGGCAAGTGTGCGTTCAGTAGTTTACCATTGTTTTCTGAACGACCGGCACCCACCCATTTCGTACAAAAACCATCGCAAGGGGGTCTGGTGCCAAATCGCCCATAGCTGTGTTTCTAGCACGGTATGCAGAATTCCAAACTGCGTCCGTAACACCTTCGCCATGGAGCCAGCAAATTAACTAATCAGGTAAACAATTAATCATTCTACTTGTATTACAGTGCAGACCTGATAAGGTGAACTCACCTGGGACCCAAGAAACAGTTCTTCTTATCAGAAATTCCTCTTATAAGAGTTCAAGCATATAGTAATGCATTTACAACTTACAATACAATATTGTTCTTTACAAAAGAAATTCTCCACATCCGAAATTGCCTTTAGCGGTTTGCACTTATTTAAATGAATTATATTAATTAAATTAATTAATCTACTACATAAACTAATTGTTATCCTATTATTAAATTAGCTATTATTTAAACTAAGTATGGTATCAACTGCAATAATTTGTAGCTGACTTTAGAGACAGTGATTGTGTTTTACAATTTCCCAATGCACCAAGCCGAGGCTTCTAAAAATCAGCTGCAGCCAATCAATGCCATGCAGATTACATTGCATTGATTTTGATGGCATGAGCATCAACCATTCAGAAAGCTATGGCAAACTAGCTAAAGTAAAAATTGCCCAGTAAATGCTGGGGTTGACTGCTTTGTCCTGTAAAGGGCATGCAAAAAAGCTTGTTAAGTGGAAGGTCAGGCATTGTGGTTAATTTGGTGCCCTGTCAAGACAATGGTATGGATTCAATACCCAGCAGAAGCAAAATTAGGGTCAACCCAGATTGTCTGGGCGAGGGCAGCCGCACCACGGAAACCCACATTATATATTAACCACTACTCTGTTCCTCATGTTTTGTGGAAAGCTTTAGCTAATAGTAATTTTGTTCCATTCCAGCTAAATGTTTGAACCCCTTATTTCTTTGCTATTCTAGAAAATTAATAATTAGTGTTATCCCTATATTTGTTCTTCATTTCTCATTTGTTTCTCTACCACTTCTTGTTTTTCCAGCTCCATGTCTTATGCATGCGATCTCATATGATATGATTTTACACAATTGTGTTTTTAAGACCGCCCATGGCTGGCATTGGTAAAACACAGCATTGGGACAAATAAAGTATCCCTCAGCTCAAAAGAACTCCACACAAACACAAATCACTTTAAAAAGAAACATTTTTACTACATAAACAAGTTGAGATCAAAGGCCACCACCAAATTCTGACACCCACAACTTGAAGGTCCGATCGTAGGAGCTTGTGGCTATGTACTTGAGGTCGCGGGAAATGTCAAGTCCCATAACTCTGCTCTCGTGTCCAGCCAGAGTTTTCAGAGGTGCCCAAGTGGGATGTGCCCATATCTGAAATGTAAAAACACGGCTGATAGCACATGGAAGAAATCTGGCGCATATACAGCGTCATGTCTTGGAAGCTGACATACTTTGGCCATATTAAATGTCAGAGTGGTTTAGAGACAGAAGTGAAGGAAGGTGGGGTTCCTGGAAGAGGGGCAGATGTCAACCTGCACAAAGATACACACGGGGCATTGGAGATACACATGGGGCATTGAAGATACATATGGGGAATTGAAGACACACACAGGGCTTTGAAGATACTGATGGCGCATTGAAGATACATACGGGGCATTGAAGATACACATGGGGCATTGAAGATACGGCGCATTGAAGATACACACGGGGCATTGAAGATACACATGAAGCATTAAGATACACATGGGGAATTGAAGATTCACACAGGGTACTGAAGATACGCATAGGGCATTGAAGACACACATGGTGCTTTAAAGATACACACAGAATGTTGAAGATACACACAGGGCAATGAAGATACACACAGGGGATGGAAGATACATACAGGGCATTGAAGAAACACATGGGGCATTGAAGATTCACATGGGGCATTGAAGATACACATGGAGCATTGATGATACATATGGGGCATTGATGATACATATGGGGCATTGGAGATACACATGGGGCATTGAAGATACACATGGGGAATTGAAGATACACATGGGGTATTGAAGATACAGACGGGGCACTGAAGACGCCATGGGCATGGAAAAACATCTACCACATCTCACACACCTACCACATCTCACACACAAACCACACCTCAAACACCTACTAAACCTCACCTTGGCAGTTCCATCATATGAAGCGGTCACTAGATAGTTACCACTGTGTGCTGTAAGAAACCAAGAAATTAATTAACATCTGACCAACTAATATATTGCAACTTTGGCAAGATTTAAATAAAACCTGGCAACCAGCATTTGTTCATTTCATTAGAAACCAATCTGGCAAACCATATATTGAACAGATTTAATTAAAACCTGGCAAGTATCATTTTCAATAATAAATTCAATAAATCGCCAGGTGCCTTCACTTTACCATAAATGACTGACCGGGAACTGTCATAGCATAGTGGCTAGATGCTTCCTGCCAGTCTTGAGTTCAATCCACAGGATGGATTTTTTTTGTTTAAAGCATATCCTTTACAGGACTTAGCTGTCAACAGCAGCATCTTTCAGCTGTATGTTGATCTCTTGGCAAGATTACGCTCAGTAGTTTGCCATTGCTTTCTCAGCGGCCGGCTCAGTATCCCACAAGTCACGAGCGGTGGTAGAACCGCCTCAGCTCTCGCTCCGCTACGAGACTATAAACGGGATTACAGAGAGAAAGTATTGTAACCCCACAGCCAGAGAGACCGGCACAGGATGGATTAGGATGTTTAAAATTGACCTTGCTGATGCCAAGGTAAGGGGTTCAACCTCTACACCAAACAGTTGGACTAAAATGTTGACCACTTGTCCTTGACTTGGGGACATAAATTACAAGTACCTCTGAAGTCAGAGTGGGTTGGCCTGATGGCGAGGGACATTGTTAATAGGGAAAGCAAATCCACACGCAAAATTCAGTCCAGCCCTGCTAGAAGTAGTGTGTATGGACTAGGCTTGAGTTCAAAGCGAGCAAGCTAAAAAAACATTGACCTGGGATCCTCGGTTGATCCAGCTTAAATTGGGTACCAGGAAATGACTTAAGAAGTAAAGATGGCCAGATCACCCACACAAAGCCGAATGATGTATACATATGTGGGCCTAGCATCGTATGTCCAATGCATATGAAAGGGTCATTTTTACATAAACGATTAACAGTCGAGCAGCGATCTCATTATTATTAGACTAAAGTATAAGGTCACTGTACACATATTAGGGGTGTTCATTTGAAACCCAGTCCAATGGCTTTATTACAAAAGCATTAAAAAAAACATTAACAGGTGTGGTAGAATTAAACAAAGCATTCATTTTGAATGAATTATGCACCATGGGTTGGTCAGAAGAAGTCGCCGTAGGCATTCAGGCAAGCATCCCAATGATTAGGTAGGCTGCGAATGCCGTCCGCAAAAATAGGATTGTGGTTGCTCACTGAACCAAGTGTTTACCACATTCATTACGTCTGCATCTGTGTGAAATCGTTGCCCCTTGAGAGCTTTTTAGAGGTCTGAACAAATGAAAATCACATGGTGACAAATCAGGACTATACGCTGGATGTTGCAGAATTTCCCACTTCTTCCTTGCTAATGCTTCCTGCACACGAGCATTATTGTGCAACAAAATCACACCGCGAGAAAGCATACAGGGTTGTTTATTCTTGATGGCTTTTTGCACCTTGTCTAGTGTTTGCAAGTAGTGGGTAGAGTTGATGTTGACACCAGGTTTTTTAAAGTCAGCCAACAATAGCCCTTCATGGTAGAAAAATGCGCTCAGCATAACCTTACCAGCAGAAACCTGTAACTTGAAGTTTTTGGCTTTTGGTGATCCAGCATGCTTCCATTGCATGCTGTCTCTTTCGCTGCTCGGCTCTAAGTGGTGACACCATGATTCATCGCCAGCCACAACGCGGAAGAGAAATGCATCACACTCCACTCTGTAATGCAGCAAGTGGTTCAAACACCATCCCATGCGTTCCTCTTTTTGGTGGTAAGTCAACATCCATGGTACCCACTGTAAACACACCTTCCGATATTGCGGTTTCTTATGAACGACCTTTTGAATTGTCCCAATTGACACATCAAATTCTTTTGCTAGCAAGCGTATGCTTCAACAACGGTTCATATGTACTGCTGCATCAATTTTGGCGATGGTTTTGTTGTTGTTGCAACAATATGCGCTTGACCTGGCCATCGAAGATCTGTCGTGAACAGACGTCCTTTCCGAAACACTCGTGCCCAGTCTGTCACTGTTGTCTTCGACACAAATTTGTTACCGTACACTGCCTGCATTCTTTGATGAATGTCCACTGGTCGACATCCTTCAAATGAAAGAAACTGAATCACAGCTCTTTGAGCTTCTTTGGATGGATTTTGGATCAACCCGGCCATTTTCTCAATGGTCAGAAACAGAACCTATGCATTGTGGGACGATAAGCACTGACTCTTTTATTAATTGGTCAGTACTTATCACATGACTATGACATGATCATGTTCAACGTATGCAATTACACTCGGAGCGGCATGAACGGATTTCAAATGAACGCCCCTTATAATTACTATGCTGCTTTAAAAGTCTGATTTCTTTTTGGACATTCTTTATATCTGTAAGAGATGGACACTCAAAAAGGGGATGATCAACAGTCTCGTAAGGATATAAACAAAGCAGACACTCTGGAGTAAGCTGTGGCTGGAGAATATTCATCAAGTGATATGTGTTGCCTTGAAGGTCTAAAAACATGTTATCATAGGGTAGGTCTCTGCGTCTTTGGGACACACAAACTATTATGTGCAGTTGAGACACACGAGAGAGAGAGAGAGAGAGAGAGAGAGAGAGTACACTTCTTTCCTCTTCAGAGTCCATTTACAGTGAAGATGTCACAAGACAAGGATCATATCTCACACTGGCGACCCGGGAGCAGATCTTCATAGGACAGCCTATCCATCACCACACTAGGTCCTCAGTCAGACCAAAGTTCCAAGGACTGCCATCCCTCCTCACATATGTGAATTAGTCCAGCTTCTATGTCCTTTCATCTATGTACTGGGCCACTTTGGTATGAAGGCAACGAGCAAGATGATCAGTTGGCAGACATGCCAGTGATTGAGATGGCAAGGGTAAATGGATGGGCCAGACATCATCAATGCCATAAGAGGCAAAGGACAAACAGATGGCTTTGAGGACTCTTAAACATCAGCTTCCTTTTCCAGAGTCAGGAACACAGAGTGAAGTGACGAGCCACTAGAAATGAACATTTTGTCAAGAAAACAAAACAGAAATGGTGTGATCAGTTGATGCTTGCTGGTGGAGATGCTGAGGAAGAGATTAAAGCAACACATGGAACTGTCTGGAATATGATGCTGACTATTCTCACTAATCACTAAATGTGAAGTTCCAGTACTGATCCTGCACACAGCTGTTTCTGACCTTGGAGACAGAAATAGACAGCTCTGCAGTCCACAAGAAGATGGCAACTCAGTACAGGTGAGATGCAAGTCCCTACAACAACCTCTCTCTAACTGACATAAGAGAGCTCAGATGACCGTAACATCAATATTTTGGACTTAAAAATCAGTCTTCCAAATGCTTCACACCCAACCAGCCAACCAACAGTGAAGCTGCAACATTTACACCTTTTGGCCGACACTTTCCTGGGGCCCCAGATTAATGTACCTCTTTGATCCCTACTACCTTGCCCAGGCTGCAGTGACACAACCCATGGAGATGACCCCTGATTCAAGAAGCAATACACAGCAATACTATATCAAAGATGCCACCAATCATAACCTATTTGGGCATTATCTCAGTACAGACTGTTGCCCCCTTAAAATAAATACATAATAATAATTTCAAATGACATCAAGTATAATAAATATTCTCCTAACTGTGGTACAATACATCTACCGTGGCTAATTATCATTGCCATGTCAAAAATTAGTTTTACTGAGTCATGTATTGTTAATTATTTTATTATATTACATACTCTCCATGCATTTATAATGCATATTGTTTCTATTGTCTAAGATTAGCTTCATAAGTGATGAATGACTGAAATAATGTACGAGAGCAGAGAGATAAAAATGGCAATTGGGCCTGAGCGCCCAATTCTGAACCCTTTGAAAATAAAGTGTGTTCATTCATTCGTACCATAAATCACACTAGGAGAATTTCAGCCCACTCACAAGAGAATCTAAATATCTTGTACACCAAAATCTCATGCCTTTGCTGTATCATTGTCCTGGAGAGGTCAGCACAAACAGAGATACTCACGCTGGAACCTGACAGCAGAGACAATGTTGGTGTGAGAAGGTACAGTGTACACACATTTCCTCTGCCTCAAATCCCAGATCTTTGTTCCGTTGTCCTCGCTGCCAGTTGCTGCATGGTACCTGAAAAGGGCAACAGAGAGATTGGCTCTTCATATCACATGACTTCATGCAAAACATCAGCTGAAGTTACAAACTGATATAAAGAAGCTGCAGAGAGAAGTTGGTAGTTTCTAAAGGTATCATTCGGTGGCAGCATCAACCAGCTTTATGATTAGCAGAGGTAGCAGGCTGCTAGGTGTTACATACATATAAACAGCAGATAAAACTGGTGTCTGTGCTCGTGTGTGTGTTCAGACAAGTGACAGGCAGAAAAACACAAAATTAATTATCTGCCCTGGAACCTTTCTCTGTGTTTAGATTAAGGAGAAGATATGCTCGACAGGACTGACACAGTGAAGAATCATGGGTGCTTCCTGAAGCACAGTGTAATTTAATGCAACGGAAAGTTAGTTGCATATCCTTTACAGGACGTCAGTCAGCCTCAGCATTTTTTGGCTGTTGTGATTTCTTGGCAAATTTATGTTCACTAGTTTGTCATTGCTTTCTGAACGACCGACACTCATACCAACATAAACATCTTTCCACATAACGGAAGGTTATGCTTACCGTTTGTTAGATTCCCAAGAGTGCTGTTGGTCTGTTTTAAGAGATAGGTGAGAATGTGAATGTTGCAACATACAGTGAAGTTCTGCTTTTGAATCAGGATGCAGTTTGAAGAAATTACCTATGAGTATTGACTAGATGATCACTGACTAGATGAGCACTGACTTGATGAGCTAGTTTCATTTTTGTGCCAGGGCATGCAGACGTATAAGGAAATGAACAGGCTGACAGGCTTGCAGGTAAGGGTACTGTGGAAGGTGGTCGAGCCATGGACCAGGCTGATATTCTGAATGTGCTATGAGAAGCAAGTCGTTTGCAAGAAGCAAGTGGTGACTGCAAATCTACAACCATGATCAGGCTGCGAGAACAGCAAGTTAAAAAGAGGGGTGGAAAAACAAGAAAACTATGCAGGAAGCCAAAGAAGATTAATAATAAACCAACACAGAACTGGTGTCATCAGTTACTATATGCTGCAGGATTTACTGAGGAGGGGATCCGAGCACTTATGGATTGATTGTTTCGATGTGCAATGAGGATGATCTGTCAAGTAACTAACAACTGACTAGATGAGCACTGACTCGGTGAGCACTGACTAGATGAGCACTGATTAGATGAGCACTGACTAGATGAGCACTGACTAGGTGAGCACTAACTAGGTGAGCACTGACTAGGTGAGCACTGACTAGATGAGCACTGACTAGGTGAGCACTGACTAGGTGAGCACTGACTAGATGAGCACTGACTAGGTGAGCACTGACTAGATGAGCACTGACTAGGTGTGCACTGACTAGGTGAGCACTGACTAGATGAGCACTGACTAGATGAGCACTGACTAGGTGAGCACTGACTAGATGAGCACTGACTAGATGAGCACTGACTAGATGAGCACTGACTAGATGAGCACTGACTAGATGAGCACTGACTAGGTGAGCACTGACTAGGTGAGCACTGACTAGGTGGCACTGACTAGATGAGCACTGACTAGATGAGCACTGACTAGGTGAGCACTGACTAGGTGAGCACTGACTAGGTGAGCACTGACTAGGTGAGCACTGACTAGGTGAGCACTGACTAGGTGAGCACTGACTAGGTGAGCACTGACTAGGTGAGCACTGACTAGGTGGCACTGACTAGGTGAGCACTGACTAGATGAGCACTGACTAGGTGAGCACTGACTAGGTGAGCACTGACTAGGTGGCACTGACTAGATGAGCACTGACTAGGTAGCACTGACTAGATGAGCACTGACTAGATGAGCACTGAATAGATGAGCACTGACTAGGTGAGCACTGACTGGATGAGCACTGACTGGATGAGCACTGACTAGATGAGCACTGAATAGATGAGCACTGACTAGGTGAGCACTGACTAGATGAGCACTGACTAGGTGAGCACTGACTAGATGAGCACTGACTAGATGAGCACTGAATAGATGAGCACTGACTAGATGAGCACTGACTAGATGAGCACTGAATAGATGAGCACTGACTAGGTGAGCACTGACTAGGTAGCACTGACTAGATGAGCACTGACTAGATGAGCACTGACTAGATGAGCACTGAATAGATGAGCACTGACTAGGTGAGCACTGACTAGATGAGCACTGACTAGATGAGCACTGACTAGGTAGCACTGACTAGATGAGCACTGACTAGATGAGCACTGACTAGATGAGCACTGAATAGATGAGCACTGACTAGGTGAGCACTGACTAGATGAACACTGACTAGATGAGCACTGACTAGATGAGCACTGACTAGATGAGCACTGAATAGGTAGCACTGACTGGATGAGCACTGACTAGATGAGCACTGACTAGATGAGCACTGACTAGATGAGCACTAACTAGGTGAAGACCTGAAGCAGGAATCTGCTATGAGTCTATCAGTTGCTCCGATCATCACACTGTGTAGGACTGAGTGCAGGCAGAAATAGGTGGTCAGTCTTTCTCCATACCTTCTTGCAGCGAGGGGCGATTCCAGTAATGGAACCTACATCCGACTGCGCTTGTGCCATTGTCAGGCAACATCCTAACCATTACACCAACATTCTTGCTGTCACAACAATGCCAGACCACAAATAGCTTAACTAACCAAAGGTCATCCTTCGTTGGCTTCTGAAGATGGAAGAAGAACATGTGTGGGAATGTTCCGAATGCATTGATGTTGATTCCTGATTTTATATGAGGTCAGCATGGCTGAATGGATAAGGATATGCATTCTTAAACATCCGGTGTGCTGATGCCAATGCAAGGGGTTCAACCCCTACACCGGACTTAAATGCTGACTTCTCATCCTTGACTTGGGGACGTAAATTACAAGTACCTCTGAAGTCAAAGTGAGTTCGCCTGATGGCGAGGGACATTTGTAATAGGAAAAGCTAATCCATGCTCAAAATTCAGTCCAGCACTACTAGAAGTAGTACATATGGACTACTCTTGAGTTCAAAATGAGCGAGTGCAAAAAACAAATATTCATATATTTTCAATTCTTACATTTCAAATTTCTACAGACGGTATCCGCTGACAAAAAACAAACAGGTGTTGGAAACCAAACGAAGGAATTTAGCAGGTACTCACCCATCGTCGCTAAAATCAACTGCCAGTATAGACTTGAGGTGACCTTCCAAAAACATGACACACCTGCCAGATCTCAGGTCCCACACCCGGCCGTAGGCATCCAGGCCTCTGTTTGATATGACAAATATCTTACTGACATTATTCAATCTCTATAACACTTTAAAATTATCTTCAAGATATTATTCCAAGCTATATTAATAATATGTATAAATATTATTACAGTCCATACCATGTGGTTTTGGTGATCTGCCCACAGTTTTCCATATACTGCCAATCTTTTCTGATACTAACATCCTTACATGCCATGAGGTTTTAGTGATCTGCCCAGTTTTCCATTTCATATACTGCCAATCTTTTCTGATACTAACATCCTTCCATGTATGGTTTTGGTGATCTGCCCAGTTTTTCATCTCATATACAGCCAATCTTTTCTGATACTAACATTCTTCCTCGCCTCCCCTTCACATGAAATGACCAAACAATGTCATCTGTCATCTTCTGATGCCAGCAATCAACTATCTTTGTGAGTTATCTTCTTCATTACTCTTTCCATCCTTCTACAATGTTCTCACCATTTTTCTTTAAAACCACATCTCTTACAAGAATAATCTTAATGACATTATTCAAATCTCCATTATAAATGATAATTATCTCGACTACTTTACTCAAACATTTAAATATATTACACATAATGACATTAAACTGAAATTTAATTGAGACAATAAAAATATTACAATAACATTATCCAAACACAACCCGTAAGAAATGTGAACTTCGATATTTAAGGTACTTTGTTCAATGCCAGATCATCTTGTCCTGCCTTCATTGAATGCATCAACATACTGTTGCACATTTCCATTTGAATACGTTGCTAGGCCCATATCTACTTGACCAAACAACACTGAATGGGTGATTTTTTGGTTCTACACTGGCCACTGTAAAATATTCTGGAATGTTATTTCATGAGACTGGGTCAACTCTGAAATCATGGTAAAGATCTCACTGCCAAGGAGATTTAAAATCAGATGCAGTGGCTTGGCAGGTGAATACACTAGTCACTAAGCCACCAACTCCGACTAACTCTTCTTTCTTTCCCAAGCAACTCTGAAGACTTGTTTCTTCATGTGTTACCAATCAATGAGTCATGTGTGATTCTACTTATTACATTGGGTCTGCGCACACTTAAGAAATCTGCCAATGCATGTGTGTATATCTGGCAATGATTTCCCTCAATGGATAATTGCAATGACCTTCTGGGGTCACAAGAGTTAATGGTGTTACTAAATCTACACAACTCACCCTGTCACACACAGAGCGCCATCAGACTGGAAGGCAATGTCATAGACTGGACCACTGTGTCCCTCCTGGTGCAAGACCTCATCTTGCACCTCCAAGTCCCACAGACGCCAGGAGTGGTCAAAGCTTCAAGAACAATCATCACAACAACAGAGCATGTCAATACAGTCCTTGTGCATTTTTAAACTGTCATTCTTTTAGATGTATAAATGTTACACAAATACAATAACAGCTGTTTAAAAATGGAAGTATTACTGAAGGCATCCTTCAGGTGTCTAGTCTGGAGTGGAGATTGGTGCCATGAGCCTGACGACGTCATGGCATGGTTCAGTTATAACCTAATTCAGAGAGTAAAGGTTATGATTGTGTTCGGAAGTGAACACGAGAACGTGGAAAGCAGGGGCTTTCCACACAACGGGAAAACGTTGGAGCTCACTGCCCAGGTGACAGGAAGTGAGCTCGGGCCAAGGCAGTCTGCGTTGATCCATCGTCCTGGGTGGACATGGTGAAAAAGTATACAGCGTTATGGCTCTACATTGAGCCACGCTTTTAGATCATGCTGTAGTGTAACGTGATGTGACTGTTGAATAAGTGATGGTATATTTTATAATGTGATATGTGATTGTGTAGATTATACGTAGGAAACTTATAACAGTCTTTGTGTTCACTCTTGTTCGAGCTAACTGGAGTTCATGTGGGTGAGGTGTATGATCGAGTAACCATGATATACTTATGTGCTGCGAGATGACCAGGGTGCTGACTGGAGAAGAAGAGAAGAATAAATCATCCCCTGTTGGACACGAGAAGTGTTGCTACAAAAGTTTATCGATAGTAGCTCATTCAGATAGTCCCAGTCATATCCTGGCAATTGGCAATCATGACTCTCCAATCTTCTCTGGAACAGACACTGGCAATCATGACTCTCCAATCTTTTCTGGAACAGACACTGGCAATCATGACTCTCCAATCACCAGTGATCAGATTCTCCAATCTTCTTCAGGTGTCTGGAATATATACTAGTAATCATGATTTATCCAATAGTCTCTGACAGATACTGGCAATCACAAATCTCTAATCATCTCTGGAACTGACACTAGCAATCATGACTCATCCAATCTTCTTCAGCTTCCAGCTCTGGGGTGAAATTGGAAGTCATGGCTCTCCAATCTTACTAAGGCTTCTGGTCTGGATTAGACATTGGCTCTCTTGACCCCACTTAATCTTCACTGTCAACTGATATATTAATGAGGTTAATGTTGCTTACATTATTAACTTAATACAATAAGTTACCAAAATTATTATTCCTTGCTAACTGGAAACATATCAGCAACAACATATGTGTATGTTAATGAAACAGACAAAGGCACGATACTTTCACAAACAAGAGAATAAGCAACAGCAAAAAATTGGGCATATCAATGAATCGAACAGACAAGACTGCACAACTCAAAGCAATGTATTCCTTTGGTGAATTTAAACATAGAGGCCAGAAATAATAGGTTGCAGAATTTATTGCCTGGAATATTTTGCTGCATGGCGTCAGATGCGTGCTGCAGTTATATATTATATGAAGTGAATAGGTTAATCACATTTTCTGGAGCATCTATTATCTCCACGGTATTTACAGATCCACTATGAAGGCTTTCAGTCTGCATAACCCAGGTTATAGATGCCTAACTGTTAATGGCTCTGGGTATATGAGTAATTGTTTATTGCTTGTTGAATACAGTATATAAAACATCTTTGCTTTGTTCACTTTAAGGCCACAATTTAGCAGGCGTTTAGAGATGGCAGAAGTTGGGCTTCTCAAATCTATTTTTCATGCACACTGGTGTGTGTGCACTTACACGATTTTCTAACTATCGTTCCATTCTACCTATGTAATTTGCTTAATACTCACACTGGAATTGACAAATACAATTTGATTTGGTGTACAGAGACAATATTTCACAGGAGCAGGTTCATGCGATATATCTCTATAGTATGCACCTGATGCAGCGAAATATGCCAGGCAATGAATTGTGCAAACCTACATTTTGTAGCTTCTGTGATTAAATAGTACTTCTTCTTCTTCTTCTGCGTTCATCCGGAGTTTCTTTTGGATGTGATTGCGTTGTGCCTGTTTACAGCAGAGCTACGTTCTTGCACTGTTAGGCCGACACATCCGACTTCTGCGGGCATTTGTTGACCGGGTTAATCTTCCCGGGGTGATTAAAGAGCACAATACTTTAACACAACACAATATATGGACATGTCAATGAAACAAACAGGCAAGGGCACAATACTCTACCAGCAAGTAGCAAGGAATCTCCCAGAAGGATGGTATTTGACCCGAGACACTCTATAAGGAGCATGACCTTCGATATCTGCCAATGGCTCCTCACTGGAAAAACAAATCAATAAGCTAATAAACAAATAAGGTCAATGAGAAAGTAAGGATGGTTGGTTAGTTGTGAGTTCCCTCTGCAGTTTTAACTCTTTTTTTGTGTGTTTTTTTTTTTGGTTTTTTCTTTGTGCTCACTCGCTTTGAACTTCTAGTAGCACAGGACTAAATTTTGCATGTAGATTAGCTTTCTCTATTACCAGTGTCCCTTACCAGCAGGCGAACCCACTCCAACTTCAGAGGTACTTGTAATTTATGTCCCCAAGTCAAGGATGAGAAGTCAACATTTTAGTCCAACTGTCCAGTGTAGGGACTGAACCCCTTACCTCAGCATCAGCACACCGGATGTTAAAGAACAAGCGTTAGTATCGATTCGGCCATGCCGACCTCTATTTAAACTGTTAAGATCGATCAATTGAATGTGAGGTCTTCTTGATCCACAAAGGACTTACATTTATTGGATTAGTTTAGTTTAGTCGACGGATCAACATCACGGCACATGGGTGTAACCCGTAAGTGCTTCGTTCTACTCCTAACTCAAGCCTGAGTCCAGAGAATCTCAGCTCAGTGCACGAACTCCATGGCACCGGCAAGGATCCTGAAATAATTTGGGTAGATTTTAACTCAAAATTGTGCCTGAGCAGCACCATTAGGCTACTCTGTTTCAATTTCCAACTGCCAAGGGTTTTTTACGTGCACAACAATACACACATGCATCCGATCTCATTACCCAGAGACCAAAGGAAATTTTGTTACTAGAAGTCCACGTGAAAACATCCCTGCATTTTGGATGGCAATTGGATTAAAGTTGGTGCAGACACTTTTCTCCCAACCTAGTATCAAAGTACCATCTCCATGGGGACTACACTGCAGACTTTCCTTCCCTTCTCCAGGTTCAGAAACCAGACTGGTGTGCAAGACCAGTTCTGTAACTAAATATCTGCAGAAAGGGTCATTAGCATGTAACCAGGTCATGATTCAGCACTGCCAGTAAGGACTGGTCAGGATCAGACCAACTGAGGTCATGTTTTCTCTGAGGTCATGTTTCCTCCATAGGATTTAGATATTTGATTGTCGACAGACTCCAGCCCAACACAATGAGGGAAAGATTGGCACCACTAAAGATGACTACATGGGGGGAAGGTCAGAATTTGTGCTGATTGTCCCACATGTATTGCTCCAGGGCTTGAACCTCAGTTATATAGTTAGAACAAACACAATTTACCACTGAGCAAGGCCTTATCATAAAGCCAGTCGCTGCCATGGCATTGTGGTTAGTGCATTTGCTTTCAAACACAATGATCTGGATTCATTCTGCAGTAATGGCAGCAACGTTAGAAAGTCGAATAGAGGCCCTGGAGATATGAATTTACAGGAGAATATGTCGTATTTCATGGAAACAAATACGATCAAATACAGAGATTTCAGCCATGTTAAAAGACACAACTCTTATAAAAACCATACTGTAGAGTAAGGTTGAAAGCAAATGAGCAAGAGTTAGACAATGATACAAGTGGGAAGATAACATCAAGAGATGGACAAACAGCAATCTGACAGAATGTACAGTCGGAGCAAGAGACAAACAGTATTGGAGATCTATTTCATCCAACCTTCATTGTAGAGACAGCACCTGATTGATTGATTTATTGATTGAATGGCAGGATCTTTCCCAACTCGCTGGTTGACCTAGCCTTGCAAGATGAGTAAGTGAAGGCAGTCCCATAGCTGATACTACCATTGGAGTGTGAAATGTAACCCCCTCATATACACTAGGTCACGATATATGAGTTGGGGTAGCAAGTTTCCTTCCTCGTCACCTTTCCTTCAAAGACAATTCTAGCAATTGCCTAGTACCCAGCTGTTGACTCCACAGCAGTAATGACCGACAACAACCTCCCTGCTTCTGCCGGGGATGACATATACAAAGACTACAATATCTTCGGTGTAATGCACAAGTAATAAATTCACATGACTCGATCAGCACTCACAGAATAGTTGAAATGCTTCCCATGTTTCAAATTTTCCCCAATCACTATGACATTGCATTGTGGTGTTTCTTTCTTCTTGGATATGACCATAATTTCTATGATGTTGATACACTCTGGTAAAAAATTAAAGATAGCTGCATGTCTTTTACAGGACCTCACAATCAACCCCAGCATTTTGTGTGTGGCTATTTGTGATTTACTGAGCAAGTTTATATTCAGTCTAAGAGATATTTCAAACTCATCATCACCATCATAAAGTGCCCTGCCGGCTGGCGTAGGCGTTCATGTCTCTCCACAGATCTCGGTCTTTGGTGTTCTGGATCAACCCTGCTGATATTCCTCCATGCCACCATCTCAATCCATCCAGCGTAATTTCTCTTGGTTTGCCTCTGCCTCTCTTCCCCTCGATCTTTCCAGTTGTCATGATGTTCTCCAGCACCTCTCTTCTCATCACATGACCAAACAAAGCTGTTTGCCTCTTTCTTATTGTTGTATATAGTGTTCTAATTTCATTAGCCTCTTTCAGACACATACAGTGTACATACCTTATAGCGAACTCAAACCCGGTTAACAGAAATAAAAATAGGGAAATTAACAATAATAACACCAAATTAACATAAAGTAAAAATAAGCTAAATCACAACATAAGGAATCCAACATTTTGATCTTAGTGATCTTCTTCAACAACACAAGCAGATCTAAAAGAAACCAAATGTGATAATAAAGATAAAAAATGTAAACAACACAAAGCAAAAAATATAAACGAGCGCAGGTATCGGACATTTGCACACTACTGCACATCCTCGGCACACAGAAAGGCCAGGCAGGAGTTCCGATGTTAAGGTACCAGATAGGAAAATGTGAAGATAGATATAGACATATAGAAGGGAGACACCTAAGTTAAACAGTGGCATCTATAACAGTACCAATTCCCATTGGATGGATGCATCCCAAAGAGTTGATTTAGTGTCTCTCAATTGTAAGTCTAATTAAGGTGCTACAGTAACTACGCCAGATTCACTGTGTTGTGGTTTAGCTTATTTTTATATTTTTTTTAAAATTTACATTAATTTAGTATAAATATTGTTATTTTCCCCATTTTTATTTCTGTTAATCTGGTTTGAGTTCACTGTAATGTATGTACATTGTATCTGTGTTTGTAATATATCTTTTTTTCCCCACAGCAGTCATACATACTTAACTGTTTTTATCTCAGATTGTCATATCCTGCTACAGCCATTATTTTTCCTTTTGCTCAGTAATTTGCCATTGCTTTCTGATAGACAGACGCTCATAACATTGCTTAAAAATAAACAAAAGGCGGTCAGCTTCAAATTGACTGAAGCTGAATTGGAACGCAGTATGCAGGATTACAAATCACATTCTCTACCCTTTACCACAGATGACAGATGTAGAACACTCCAGATAATTATGAATCCCAGTTGGGAATAGAAACGTCCTCCCCGGCACCACATCTTACCTTTCCAAACTCCACAGTTTGACAGTGCCATCCTGGCCACAGGAAGCCATGCAGCACAAGCTTTTGTCTAAAGTCAAGGTTGCTTCTGGGTGGAACACGATAGCTCCGACATTACAGTTGTGACCTATATCAAGGAAAACAGCACACTGCACCAATTAACAAGTTTCTTGTCCCTCTGGAAAATAATGAACAAACTGTAATTTGAAAGGGTCACAAATTGGAAATAAAGTTTGCCCAGTTATTAGTTCACCCTGAGCATTTGGCTGGAGTCTGTTGATTAGGAAATACCTAAAACCCATGAAGGAAACATGACCAACCTTGACCTAATTCCAGCCAGTCTGTTGGTGCTGTACTAAGTCATGGCCTGGTTACATAATTATATGCCTCTGCACTGATGTGAAGTTCCAGGCAGTCTTGCACACTCTGTGGGTTTCTGAGCTTTTTAAGAATGGAAGTTTTGCCGTGGAGATGGTACTTCTGTATCAGGTTGGAAGGAGAGCACTGCAGCAGGTCCCAGGTGAGATGCTACATGTTTGCTTGCATTCGCTGGTTGTGAATTCCAGTGTGAAGTCCTGTATGTCGGATGAAGACATCCTGTTGTCCAACATCAGTATGATGTCATACCGGACTGAGGTTTGCGTGAATATCCATTGTCCCAAGTCTGGCTTATTGGTGTGCAAAATGGTGGTTTCTCGCAGTGCAGGCAGATGCTACATGTGGTATGCTACATTTGGTATACTGATCTGCTTTGTTCTGTTTGATTAATTTGAATTCAATATCTTGCATGTCATATCCTACATTTGTTAACATACAGTGGACACCTCCCGTTTTATAGTTGGCTGCTTTATTTGCTTTTCTGGTGACAAAAACAATCCAGTAACAAAAACAATCCAGTGACAAAAACAATAACAACCAAGTGACTAGAAAAACCACCCAGTGTCAAGAACAACAACCCACTGACAAAAAAACTCAGTAACAAGAACAACAAATCACTGACAAGAACAACAAATCACTGACAAGAACAACAACTCACTGACAAGAACAATAACTCACTGGCAAGAACAATAACTCACTGACAAAAACAATAACTCACTGACAAGAACAATAACTCACTGACAAGAACAATAACTCACTGGCAAGAACAACAACCCACTGACAAAAAAACTCAGTAACAAGAACAACAAATCACTGACAAGAACAATAACTTACTGGCAAGAACAACAACTCACTGACAAAAAACTCAGTAACAAGAACAACAAATCACTGACAAGAACAATAACTCACTGACAAAAAAATTCAGTAATAAGAACAACAAATCACTGACAAGAACAATAACTCACTGGCAAGAACAACAACTCACTGACAAGAACAACAATTCAGTGACAAGAACAACTCAGTGACCAAAAAGAACAAACCTCTGAGATTGCGTATATGACTACAATCCGGTATTGACCACAGCTTGCACAATCCAGACCTGTCGCAGACATATATTAAATAACATTTTTCAATATGACAGTTTCTGACTTGTAAACTTTAAATTGCAAACTGTTGAAAGCTATGTGTCTCTTTCTTACAGTTGTACATTAATGGTCTACTTACATTTGCCTCTTTTTTAAAGTTACTCTAGCAGTCAGAAAAAGAAAAACGAACAAACAAATACCACAAAAAAGAAAACAAAACCTGGGTAGCCAAATTGAGTAGTTTAAATGTTTTGAAAGAGGTAGTTAAGACACACAGACAACTGATTAGAAACATTTAAAAAAAAGGCAGTCAACATTTGCTGACCACATTATTAACAGAAAAACACTGAAGTAGACTAACAACTCGAATGATAAATGGGAAACGAGACAGAGAAAGACAACAAGAGATGATTCTTTCATCATGTTGTGGAGAAATACGAGCAAAACACACAAAATGATAAACATTGTTGGAGAAGCATGATTGACCAGGCCAGCTGGCAAGGAACTAGATGTGGTCTGTTTCAAACCGTTTTAGTGTATGAGACTTAAAACAGGACCTTCTGTCCTACAACTAGGTACAGTCTTCATACATCTCCATAAGCCACGCTAGGGCAGTGGCCACCTGACAAGACACTAGATGACAGTTGCCAATGTGGTCTGTTTCAAACTGTTTTAGTGTATGAGGCTTAAAGCAGGACCACAACCAGATAACTTCTTTATACATCTCCACAAGCCACGCTAGAGCAACAGCCAGCATGCTCACCTGTCAATCTGGTGGTCGTGTGCTTAAATCCCCATGGAGGTGGTTATTTAATCAAACTGATCCAGGCTCACCGGACAACCAAGCCTTAAACAGATAGCAGGACATGTTCTGGGAAGAAAAAGCGACTGGCATGATATCCACCACACACACATCGAGTAGACTAGTACCATATAACCAGTACACAGCAAGGGAAAGGGTCCTGTGATTAGTTGACTTCATACACCTTCACACATATTTGTCAGCTTGAATATACCTTTAAAATAGCATCATAAAAAAGCCTTAAAAGTTGAGAGGATCAACTTCATTGCGCCGGGTTTATCTCATACGACTCAATCTCTTTCTATGTGGCGACCTGCCGAAAGCGCTGCACAAAGCACAAACTCCGTAGCTCCAGCAATGACCCAATGACCCCCAGGAGTCTCAGAGAAAAATGCACTCATGAAACAAAATACTCAGCCCGGAGTAAAACACACAACATTCAGAACGCGAGACAAACCATGCTAATAAGTGTGGGCAGTCCTTTTTCGCCATCTCACATGATCACCAGGGTCGTGGGTCAGCTCCGAGTTCTTGTCTCGACCATACCACATGGCCAAGCCATCCAGATATTTACTTCTCTGCCTTCTTATTGTTTTTTCCCCTCAATCTTGCCAGTTGTCATCAAGTTCTCTAGTTTATTTCTTCTCATGTGTCGAAAAAAACTACGCCTGATTTCTTTAATCAGTTTATGATTTTCATCTGCTTCTTGTAAGACTTTCATAATGGTTTTTCTGTCTGCCCATAGTATTCTTTGCTTTTTCCTCAGAAACCACATTTCCACTGCTATTAGATGGTTTTTCAGCTTGTCTGCTCATTGTAAATTAAAAGAACAGCAGTAAACTTACAGTTATTAAATTCCGACCAGGCATTTTCTCTTTTCCCTACCAAGCCCTCATGTGGTCATTGGTAGGGAAAAGAAAATGAGGAAGACCAAGAGAGACCCTACGTGGAACCATCATCAGAGAAGGTTCATTCAACGGCCAAGTGAACATCCAGGATCTACAACAAGTAGCAGCGAACCGCCAGGCATGAAGAGCCATGAATTCTGCTCTATGCACCACCTTGTGCTCAAGAGGAAAGACTAACTAACTAACTAATTTTTTTGTGGTCGGTTCTTAATGAAACCTAGAACATCCTAACATGCCTCTCTGCAGATGTGGAGTTCAGCACAGTCTGGAAAACTCCACTAGTTTGTGGGCTTGGAGAAAGGAAGCAGAGCTCTACAACAGTTCCTATTGAGATGGTACTCCAGTACTGGGTTCGGAGGAAAGTCTTTACATCAACCTCAATTTGATAGATGCAGGGAAAGTACTGCCATAACTATGATGCAGAAATCCAGGCAATTAAGACAGAAACAGAGAAATAGTCAATACCAAACATGGTACACAGCCTGTGGTACTACTGTTAAGTTAAGTTACTTGCATATCCTTCACAGGAAGTCACAGTCAACCCCAGCATTTTTTGACTGTTTGGGATCTCATGGCAAGTTTATGTTCAGTAGTTTGTCATTGCTTTCTGACAGACCGGCACCATTTTTATAAAAAACCCAATGCAAGGTGGTCTGCTGCCAAATTGCCAGCAGTTGTTTTGAACGCAGTATATAGGATTACGAACTGCGTCCGTAACCCCTTCATCACGGAGCTGGCATGGTGCTACTGACTAGATGCTAAATCAGTATTTGAGGCGCTTCCGTCTCGGAATTTGCCAGTACTACCCACACTACTTTCTAAACCAGGCAGCCAGTGTAAGGTCACCCTACAGTGGAAACCTTCTCACTGTGGAGTACCTGGAAACGACAGAGCTGATCAACTAGTTAAAGAAGAAGCAATAGAAGAACAACTTGATGTACCTGTTACCATGAAAAGAAAAGAATGATCAAATCAATCAGAAAGCCACCAGCACCAACTCAAGACGATTACAACTTTATGGACAGACCAGAACAAATCATTATTCTGAGCCTAAGAACAGGACACAAAACATTACACAACCATATGCATACAGAATTAAAGAGGAAGTGTGTCAACTACCGTATACAATGGGACACACAAATCTGCAGGAAATGGTAATGCAACAGATAACAATGACCAGGAACATAAATTAAAAACTGTACTAACATTATGCAAAGGACATTAAGTAAACTCAGGCTATAAGATTTTCTTATCTCACGTGTCTTACCATGAAGCAGTGGCCAACATTTTTGAATCAGGACTGAAGGAGCAATATGATATCGGCCGGCTGTCTCCAATCTGACTGCAGTCATTTGTGATTGACTGAAGGAAGAAAAAAGCATTTGGGAAGCTTATTTCTTTGGGTCCCATCTTGCTGTCTTCAAGGAAAACATACAAGGGCAATAAAATGTGAAAATCTACTTGTCTCTACTATACAGAAATATCTACTGTTGTGGAACCCTTGAGGCTACTAAAGCAGCACACAAACAAATTTCATGGATCTATTGTGGAGTGATTTTACATCTGTCCACAGTTATTGGTAGTGTGAACTGCATGTTCAGAAAAATGGTGGTCGTCCTGTTGCTGAGCTAACCGGGTTTGCCTTATGTGGTAATGTGTGCCAGCGACTGTCGCTTCCATCGATGATGAACTTTATTTTTCATGGCGGACTTTTGTGGTGGCATTCTGGCAGTGGCATTATGCAATAGCATACCTATGTGGGCTGTTGGCTTGCCAAGACTCCTGTCTGTTCCACTTTTCACATGGGGCAGTGAGGAGCCCTTTGTGTGATATTCACTGGCACAGGAATGGAGCATTATGGGGCGACCCTTTGCTGTGAAGTTGACTGGTGCTCATAGAAGTGCAGAAACTGGCAGAGTGGCTAGAATGTCAGGATCTCCTTCGGGAGACCCGGGTTCAAATACTAGGTAAGGTGTGGATTTTTTTCTGTCGGGGGTAAAAAGAAAACCTTAACTTGCACAGTTCATGACAACTGCACTAGCCAGGTGGCCTTAATTCCCCAGGCTCAAGACTCCCCTGTCCTACCCGGCAAGGTACTATAGGCAGTAGGCAATGACAGTTCATAGAAGTAGAAGAAAGAAATATAGATTAGACACATCAGACTACATCAAATTGACAGCTAAAGTTACCATAATCCCTCTCAATTGTTATGGTGTCCACCGTGTGCTCTAATCTCTACTTCTTTGAGTGCCAATCCATTACTTGTGAAATTGTTTATGTGCCACCTATATTTTATCTATCTATGAGCTACCCACAACACATGATATGGCTTGTGATCTACATTTGTCATTAAGTGAACATGGGGGTTGCAACTTTGTCTTCTACTTCCCCCACTGGAGTATAAACTCTCAACCAACACCTGACAAGTTGTTCTATCTTTTGCCAGTCTCCTGTAGCTCCACCCATATCCCACTCATATGATTCATCTGTCCCTGATTTTCTTGCAAGTGTGTTTTCAGGTCATCTTTGAGTTTGTTTGCTTTGTGGGTACAGAGAAAGAACTTTCTAATTTTACTATTAACAGGTTCTCTCAATGTATCCTATCTAAAGCCAGTGTCTTTCCCCCACCTCTTGATCCACTGGAACCTGTCTAGTTGTCTCCCTAAGCTCTGTGTGAGTGATTCTGTCATATCATTTACACCTTTCTATTCTCAGCAGGAATGGTAAATGAATGCTTATATTCTATTAGTAACTGTCTTAGTCATTCATCCTGTTTCTGTTCCATATAACAGTAATACTTTAACATTATAATTAAATATTCTGAGTTTCAAACTAGGTTTAATTTCTTTTTGACTTCCACATATTTCCCAGTGCTATGAAGGCTCCTCTTGCTATTCACATTCTGACTGTAATATCACATGTTCCCAATACTGTGTCTACATTGCGACCTAACCATCATGTTTGGAAACAGAACAAAGTCACATGTTGCCAGATGTTTTAAAACATGAAGAATTCAATTTGTGAATGTCATGTTTTCTAATAACCAGGACTAGATAGGTTGTACTGGAGACGTGGTTTCAAGCCAAGAAGGGGAAATTCTGCAATCAGGGCATCAAACTAGTGAAGAAGAGATGGGAGAAATGCATCTCACTGAGAGGTGAATATGTCAAGATGGACTAATGTTCACACCAAATTACAGGGACATGCCTTGATACCTACACACTAAAGTGAACAAGATTTTGACTGCCTCTCGTATATTCGGACTTGCAACTACAGTCCCTCAGAGATTTGCATCTGTGTAAGAGGCTTTGAGTTATTAGTGGTGGCCCAGTAATTTGCATTGGCCAGTATTTAAGTGAAAGAGGATGGTTTGCTTTTGCCTTTCATCATCAACATGATCGTCACATGCCATGTCAACAAGTGTGAGTAGTCACAGTTTATCATCACCATGATCGTCACATGCCATGTCAACAAGTGTGAGTAGTCACAGTTTATCATCACCATGATCATCACGTGCCATGTCAACAAGTGTGGGTAGTCACAGTTTATCATCACCATGATCGTCACATGCCATGTCAACAAGTGTGAGTAGTCACAGTTTATCATCACCATGATCATCACGTGCCATGTCAACAATTGTGGATAGTCACAGTTTATCATCACCATGATCATCACGTGCCATGTCAACAAGTGTGGGTAGTCACAGTTTATCATCACCATGATCATCACGTGCCATGTCAACAAGTGTGGGTAGTCACAGTTTATCATCACCATGATCATCACGTGCCATGTCAACAAGTGTGGGTAGTCACAGTTTATCATCACCATGATCATCACGTGCCATGTCAACAAGTGTGGGTAGTCACAGTTTGTCATCACCATGATCATCACGTGCCATGTCAACAAGTGTGGGTAGTCACAGTTTATCATCACCATGATCATCACGTGCCATGTCAACAAGTGTGGGTAGTCACAGTTTATCATCACCATGATCATCACGTGCCATGTCAACAAGTGTGGATAGTCACAGTTTATCATCACCATGATCATCACGTGCCATGTCAACAAGTGTGGGTAGTCACAGTTTATCATCACCATGATCATCACGTGCCATGTCAACAAGTGTGGGTAGTCACAGTTTATCATCACCATGATCATCACGTGCCATGTCAACAAGTGTGGGTAGTCACAGTTTATCATCACCATGATCATCACGTGCCATGTCAACAAATGTGGGTAATCACAGTTTATCATCTCACACGATCACCTGAGTCTCGGATCAAACCTGCATTCTTATCCTGACTATGCCATGTAGCCAAGCCATCCAGATATGATCTCTTTGCCTTCCTCTTCGTCTTTACCCATAAATTACGCCAACTGTGACTAAGTTTTCAAACTTATTTCTCCTGATAGCATACTAAAAAAATCTTTGACGGTCTATGCCTAATGTCTCTAAGAAATTTATACTTTTGTTTCTTGAAGGACGCCTAGTTCTCTATTCTGGCCCTCCATGTATTCAATGTTGGAGGCAGAAAGTAATGAATAATAGCTTTTGCCTAGGTAGCTGGTGAATTAGGTCAGCTTGTTGTCTTTACCCATAATTGTCTTCCATTGAAGGCTGTACAGGCTGCTGATGATAGAGAAGGGGAACTCTAGAATAGTTCATCTACTAAACTTGAAATTCACCCAGTAAGTCTTATCAACTGAAGTAGAGACTAGGGGTTACATAGAGACATCATCACCAATGCCAGTTACATGACATTTAAAAAAGATAAAGATATAACCACCATCAAACTGGAGGAATGTGCAGTAAAAACAATGCACTGATCCACTTATTTCTTCTTCTTCTTCTTCATTCATCCGGAGTTTTTTTTTTCGGACGTGATTGCGTTGTGCCTGTTTACAGCAATATATACATATGTTAAGGAAAGAGCACTCTGATAAAAAAAAAAAGTATACATATTCCAGTGGCCTCTCTTACCCTGATTCGTTTCTGCAAGTTTTGTATTTCAGCATTTTTCTTTGTGACAGGCAGTAGCTTCTCCTCCTTCTGTTTTTTAACTCTTTCTTTTGCTCTGAAAAGGAATATGCATTAAATGTACACAAATATAATGATACAAAGGAATGGAAATATATAAGGATGCAACTATAAACACAATTTAAAAACAAGATAATGTGGAACAAATGCACCATGACAACCACCACCACCACCGAGTCAATCAGTTCATAGACTGGTGATCAAGCAGTCTCATCATGTTCCTTCAAGTTCCTCTATTCTCAGCAGTTCACTTCAACTCTGTACAAGTCTAATCCCCAAAGCTCTGACATGTCTGTGTGATGTAGATGTTTCTTGTACATCCTCATTTTCCCCTTGGATTTTACCCTCCAGTTTTCAGTAGTCAACCTGCATGTCTCTACTGTCACTAAGCCTGGTTAGCCAACTTTTTTAAAAGCATATTTATAGATTTGATATATGTTACTGACGTTATGTATGTTATGGATTTAGTTTGCTTGTAGAAAGAAAGGGCAGGTGAACAGGAGATTTTATGTATGTATGTCAGAGAGTCAGAGAGAGAGAGAGAGAGAGAGAGAGAGAGAGAGAGAGAGAGAGAGAGAGAGAGAGAGAGAGAGAGAGAGAGAGAGAGAGAGAGAGAGAGAGAGAGAGAGAGAGAGAGAGAGAGAGAGAGAGAGAGAGATCAATGTACTCTATGCACTGTATGACCCAAGAATGGTAACAGAGATGCAAAGTAATTAATAACAGCAATGTGGAGGTAGAAAGAAATCAATAACAGCAACAATGCTAGAGGCAAAAAGTAATCAATAACACAATGTTGCAGATAGCAACAACAGAAAGATGTCCTACCTTGGAATTGAATACTCAGCTATCCAGTATCTGGCATTCTTTAAAGACTGTGGACCTTCGTGGTACCAGGTAATGTTGTCCTGGAAAAAAACAGAAACATGATCTACATCAAGTGATTTGATGACCGGAACATTCTTCTCTTGCTGCATATTCTCATATATCAACCTATGTTCTAAGATATTATTATTTCTGAATGACAAAACAACCAGCAAGTACAGCAGTATATTAAGATGGAGATTCTCAGCCTCAATGCAAGGACAGAACAATGCAGAGCACAGTGATACATATGTAACTACTCCATTCAGTATGAGAATGGAGATAAAGGCAGTCACTGCAGGTCTTTAGTGGTTATCTCACACTCCACACACAGGTGTTACCATAGTATCTGTCTCTCAAGTTATGCCGCAGGTTTGCCAAAGGGTATGAATGGTTAGGTAGGTGAAGAGGTTGAGAGGTTTTGATGTCCACCTCAGGATCAGAAGGTATGGGTTTCAGAAGTTTCACAAGAACTATTGTTATCTAATGATAAGATGTCCCCCTAATATCTTGGGTAGTGAGGTCAGATACCTAGTTACATTCTATGATAAAAATGGATGTCCAGTGTGCAAGGTATGTACACAAAACATCCGACTTCACTAGGGCATTGCAAAGAGTAGGCCATAAGACTCTGCCCTGGCAAAATTATGAGGAAAGAAAGCCAATCCACAGATAGATGGAGTCTGTTACCTTGGATTCTGTCTAGAGGAAGTAAACTTTTCACAAACAAATGCCAAGGTCGGATATGCTGACCCCTTGAGTCACATAGGTGATACAAAGATGAAAAAGGAAGAATAATTAAGCTATAGAGGTATATAAATTCTACAAAACCATAGGTGGGTCTACTGACCTATCATGCACAGGTCCAAAGTCATGAGCAAGTTGACATGCTGGCCTTAAAGGCTCCATTTGTGGGGACACTTATTAAGGACTAAGGACAAATGAATATCACATACAACAGGTTGTTACGTGTTGACAGATGGTGGATAATTAACCCAACTATTAAATGGCCTTAGGTATAACTTGTGGCACTCTCAGGCTTGATTAACAGACGGGGGAACAATGTGGACTCATCCTTAATCAATGTTTTTCAGGAATAATCATCTTCCTTAGACATTAAATCTAGTTAATCAATTTTACCCTGGTGGCATTTTCCAGTACAGCAAGAAACTCCTACTCTGTTAGGCCCACTGTAATCCTCCTCCAGAAATGTCAAGCATTTTTTGTCCACATTGTCAAAGAACATTTCGAGCCAAAATAGGCCTTATCAGCCATCCTAGAACTCACGGCTCCATACTTTCAACCCCACTGGATGAAATGAATGGTCATCATCATTCTTGATGGACAAACAACAACAACAATCAACTACAAGATTCCTTAGCCCTGACTCTTCCATTTTCCATGTCCAGTGTCATCACTGGCTAGCATTATAATGGGCGACTTTTCATAACTGTCTTTTCATAGATCAGCATTTTATTGGCAAGCACTTCATTGGCTGTCCTTTAATAATAAGCATTTCATTGGCTGGTATTAAACTGGCTGTTTTTTCATTGTCAACATTTCTTTGGTTTTCCTTTCATTTCACAGATCAACATTTCACTGGCCAGGATTTCAGTGGCTTTACTTTAACAGATCAACGTTCATTGACCAGCATTTAACAGGCTGATCTTTCACCGGTCAGCATTTCATTGGCTGGTATTTCACTAGTTGTTTTTTCACTGATCAGCATTTCATTGGGAAACTTTTCAATGATTTGCATTTCATTGGCTAGCTTTTCACTAGATGTCCTTTCACTGATTAACAATTCATTGGTTGTCCAATCAGCATTTTATTGGCCTTCTCTTTAGTGCTCATAAAATAATGTTTTTATTAAAGACATCAGATTTCTCAACACAACATGTCAAACAAATACAAAAAATAATACCTCGTCCTTCTTTTTCTGTTCTTTCTGCTTTTCTTCCTTTTTCTGCCTGATTGCACTTTCACCAAGTTCAGCCAGCAGTTTCCGTAATCGTTCTCGTCTCTCTGCAGGACCTTCACCAAACAGGCCTGTAAAAACAGCGACAAGTCAGTGAGTCATTCTGCATGGTCTGAGTTAATTTAGTTATACAACCAACAGATCAAGCATGGCCAATGAGATCAGAGCGCTCTTGCTTAAACATCCCGAGGGCTGATGGCGGGGCATGGGGTTCAACCCATACGCAGGTTATTTGGAATTAAATGTTGACTTCATTTTTTTGCGCTAAATCGCTTTGAACTCAAACGTAGTTCATAAACACTACTTTGTAGTGGCACTAGATTGAATTTTGCATGCGGACTGGCTTTCCCTATTACCAGTGTCCCTCACCCTTAGGCAAACCCACTTTGACTTCAGAGGTAATGTATTTTAATACAGAAAGCCATGGCACACTACTGAAGTAAAATTGCCTATAATATCAACGCAGGGTTGGGGATGATTGCAATGTCCTGCAAAGGTCGTGCAACATTAAAAAATACAACCAAAAGTGATCAAACCAAAGGGTGTATTAAAATAAGGATGGGACAGATGAAATTAATGTATCAAAATAAAACTTATCATAAAAACTAGTAGCATATTTCAATATATAAACTGGGTATATAAAATCTGTGTATTATATTTGTGATTTATAGATTAGTCTAAATAATTTGATACAGTACATCATACCAAAATAAATCACAATACTGAAAGCTGTAGATATAGATGGAAACTATTTAAGGGTTATTAAAAAATTCTCTCCCGGCCATGATCTGCTCTTCCACATATTAATGTATGCAGGTGAATCATGGACACACAATTTTAAAAAAGTAGAAAGTTATTGGAGGCCACAGAAATGTGGTTTCTATGTAGGATACTAAGATCCCCATGGGCAGCTAAGAAGATCAATGCTAGTCTGGTAAATAGTTCGCCAACCCTCGAGGCACCTGCGCAACTTCTTAGAGGAACGAGCGGTGTTTAGCCACATGAGACTGAGCAATAACAGATGTCTCTTAGATGTCTGAAGTAATCAATGTGGATGCCTCTCTGGCAGAGAGAACACATGTGAGGAACATGACCACCTGTGCCACTTGGTATGGCACACGATGATATATAGGTTACATATCTAATCTCACTATCCAGGAGATTAAGGGGATGATTGAGATCGTTAAAAACCAATGGATGTTGTAAAATGTTTGAGCCCTATACTGCGAATGTAAATCGGCAACTTCAGTCCGAGATTCAGTCTTCAGTCTGAGATCGATACCATGCTTCTTAGCTATAATATGATGACTTATCATCCATAAATTAAATTATTGGCCATAATTATTTATATTTAGATATACCAATACTCACAAATCGGTTCTCCTATTTGTCTCAGATTGGCCTTGACCTCAGAGTCATCTGTAGAAACTTGAATTGTTCTAGCCTGACAGATACAAAACAAAATTGTTTTAAAGTAAAAATAATCTATTCGTTTTAAAAATTTAGACACAAATTAAATGATCATGATACACATAAGCATGTATATTAAACAGAACACAAATAATTAAACCTAAAAACAAATTAGACATGAAAAGAGAATTACTAAATTAAATCAAAGTCCGACAAATAAAATATGTATGACACATGAAAAAATATGATATTCTAATGAATGTTCTGCCTTATGGCATTGAATCATGTGTGAGAAAACATACAAATTAGGAACAGCTTGGAAGCAATATAGGTGTTGTGTTTAGCTTGGAAGAAATATAGGAGTTGTGTCTAACTTGGAAGCAATGTAGTCGTGGTGTCTAGCTTGGAAGCAATATAGGTGTGGTGTCTAGCTTGGAAGCATGGTTTCTAGCTTGGAAGCAATGTAGTCGTGGTGTCTAGCTTGGAAGCAATGTAGGCGTGGTGTCTAGCTTGGAAGCAATGTAGTCGTGGTGTCTAGCTTGGAAGCAATGTAGGCGTGGTGTCTAGCTTGGAAGCAATGTAGTCGTGGTGTCTAGCTTGGAAGCAATATAGTCGTGGTGTCTAGCTTGGAAGCAATGTAGGCGTGGTGTCTAGCTTGGAAGCAATGTAGTCGTGGTGTCTAGCTTGGAAGCAATATAGGCGTGGTGTCTAGCTTGGAAGCAATGTAGTCATGGTGTCTAGCTTGGAAGCAATGTAGTCGTGGTGTCTAGCTTGGAAGCAATGTAGTCGTGGTGTCTAGCTTGGAAGCAATATAGGCGTGGTGTCTAGCTTGGAAGCATGGTGTCTAGCTTGGAAGCATGGTGTCTAGCTTGGAAACATGGTGTCTAGCTTGGAAACATGGTGTCTAGCTTGGAAGCATGGTGTCTAGCTTGGAAGCAATATAGTCGTGGTGTCTAGCTTGGAAGCATGGTGTCTAGCTTGGAAGCATGGTGTCTAGCTTGGAAGCATGGTGTCTAGCTTGGAAGCATGGTGTCTAGCTTGGAAGCAATATAGTCGTGGTGTCTAGCTTGGAAGCAATATAGGCGTGGTGTCTAGCTTGGAAGCATGGTGTCTAGCTTGGAAGCATGGTGTCTAGCTTGGAAGCATGGTGTCTAGCTTGGAAGCAATATAGGCATGGTGTCTAGCTTGGAAGCAATGTAGTCGTGGTGTCTAGCTTGGAAGCATGGTGTCTAGCTTGGAAGCAATATAGGCGTGGTGTCTAGCTTGGAAGCAATGTAGGTGTGGTGTCTAGCTTGGAAGCAATGTAGGCGTGGTGTCTAGCTTGGAAGCAATATAGTCGTGGTGTCTAGCTTGGAAGCAATATAGGTGTGGTGTCTAGCTTGGAAGCAATATAGTCGTGGTGTCTAGCTTGGAAGCAATGTAGGCGTGGTGTCTAGCTTGGAAGCAATATAGTCATGGTGTCTAGCTTGGAAGCAATATAGGTGTGGTGTCTAGCTTGGAAGCAATATAGTCGTGGTGTCTAGCTTGGAAGCAATGTAGGCGTGGTGTCTAGCTTGGAAGCAATATAGTCGTGGTGTCTAGCTTGGAAGCAATATAGGTGTGGTGTCTAGCTTGGAAGCAATATAGTCGTGGTGTCTAGCTTGGAAGCAATGTAGGCGTGGTGTCTAGCTTGGAAGCAATATAGTCGTGGTGTCTAGCTTGGAAGCAATGTAGTCATAGTGTCTAGATTGGAAGCAATATAGTCGTGGTGTCTAGCTTGGAAGCAATATAGGCGTGGTGTCTAGCTTGGAAGCAATATAGGCGTGGTGTCTAGCTTGGAAGCAATGTAGGCGTGGTGTCTAGCTTGGAAGTGTGGTGTCTAGCTTGGAAGCATGGTGTCTAGCTTGGAAGCATGGTGTCTAGCTTGGAAGCATGGTGTCTAGCTTGGAAGCAATATAGTCGTGGTGTCTAGCTTGGAAGCATGGTTTCTAGCTTGGAAGCAATATAGGCGTGGTGTCTAACTTAGAAGCAATGTAGGCGTGGTGTCTAGCTTGGAAGCGTGGTGTCTAGCTTGGAAGCATGGTGTCTAGCTTGGAAGCATGGTGTCTAGCTTGGAAGCATGGTGTCTAGCTTGGAAGCAATATAGTCGTGGTGTCTAGCTTGGAAGCAATGTGGTCATGGTGTCTAGCTTGGAAGCAATGTAGGCGTGGTGTCTAGCTTGGAAGCAATGTAGTCGTGGTGTCTAGCTTGGAAGCAATGTAGTCGTGGTGTCTAGCTTGGAAGCAATGTAGTCGTGGTGTCTAGCTTGGAAGCAATATAGGCGTGGTGTCTAGCTTGGAAGCATGGTGTCTAGCTTGGAAGCATGGTGTCTAGCTTGGAAGCATGGTGTCTAGCTTGGAAGCAATATAGTCGTGGTGTCTAGCTTGGAAGCATGGTGTCTAGCTTGGAAGCATAGTGTCTAGCTTGGAAGCATGGTGTCTAGCTTGGAAGCATGGTGTCTAGCTTGGAAGCAATATAGTCGTGGTGTCTAGCTTGGAAGCATGGTGTCTAGCTTGGAAGCATGGTGTCTAGCTTGGAAGCATGGTGTCTAGCTTGGAAGCAATATAGTCGTGGTGTCTAGCTTGGAAGCAATATAGGCGTGGTGTCTAGCTTGGAAGCATGGTGTCTAGCTTGGAAGCATGGTGTCTAGCTTGGAAGCATGGTGTCTAGCTTGGAAGCAATATAGGCGTGGTGTCTAGCTTGGAAGCAATATAGTCGTGGTGTCTAGCTTGGAAGCATGGTGTCTAGCTTGGAAGCATGGTGTCTAGCTTGGAAGCAATATAGGCATGGTGTCTAGCTTGGAAGCAATATAGTCGTGGTGTCTAGCTTGGAAGCAATATAGGTGTGGTGTCTAGCTTGGAAGCAATATAGTCGTGGTGTCTAGCTTGGAAGCAATGTAGGCGTGGTGTCTAGCTTGGAAGCAATATAGTCGTGGTGTCTAGCTTGGAAGCAATATAGGTGTGGTGTCTAGCTTGGAAGCAATATAGTCGTGGTGTCTAGCTTGGAAGCAATGTAGGCGTGGTGTCTAGCTTGGAAGCAATATAGTCGTGGTGTCTAGCTTGGAAGCAATATAGGTGTGGTGTCTAGCTTGGAAGCAATATAGTCGTGGTGTCTAGCTTGGAAGCAATATAGTCGTGGTGTCTAGCTTGGAAGCAATGTAGGCGTGGTGTCTAGCTTGGAAGCAATATAGTTGTGGTGTCTAGCTTGGAAGCAATGTAGTCATAGTGTCTAGATTGGAAGCAATATAGTCGTGGTGTCTAGCTTGGAAGCATGGTTTCTAGCTTGGAAGCAATATAGTTGTGGTGTCTAGCTTGGAAGCAATGTAGTCATAGTGTCTAGCTTGGAAGCAATATAGTTGTGGTGTCTAGCTTGGAAGCATGGTTTCTAGCTTGGAAGCAATGTAGGTGTGGTGTCTAGCTTGGAAGCAATGTAGGCGTGGTGTCTAGCTTGGAAGCAATGTAGTCATAGTGTCTAGATTGGAAGCAATGTAGTCATAGTGTCTAGATTGGAAGCAATGTAGGTGTGGTGTATGAGACAATTGTTACAAAAAACTTGGATTGCCAGAATAACTAACAAGTGACTGGAAGACTAGTGTCAGCCCATGATTTACCAGACTAATGATGATGACATGTAGGAAATTAATGTGGTGGCTCTTCTTTACCTCCAAACATATAAGAGATTATCAATTTGTTAATTAAATCTGTGCCGAAGCAGTTTGCTGTCATGGCTCTGAGATGTGATAGGACCATCACATTTTTGAGCTCTGAAGGCCTGAAAGAATAGGCGGCCAGCCCTCCCCTCACTTAGAGAGATGGCGAGTGCAGACATTGAACCCTCGCCCGATCATGCTCATGACATTATCTGCATAGCTCCCTATCAACTTTGCTAATGTGCCTGCTGTAGGAGATATACATGCTACAAATACTCTGTTGTGGATATCACATGAAATGAGTGTTAAACAGAAATCTATTTCCTACCGAATAGAGAAAAGATTAAGATCAGTTTCAGGTAACTTGTCACATGTGGTGATTTTAAAACAAGCAAACATTTTGATCAGTTGAGTTGAGTCAAGAACTGACTTCACTGCACTCGGGGCATTCCCATAAGCGCTAAGTCATCATCTTCAACAGCCAGCGTAGAGTTCCAGTACTAAAGGTGCCTGTTGCAATCTGATTATATGTCAGTCTTGCTTTACCTCTCAGTAACAACTGTCACTGTCTACGAGATCCAGCTGACCCCCCCCCCCCCCCCCCCCCCGAGACCATGATAATCTATCTGTTCTTCTGCATTGTTCCCGCACTCCCAGAGGGCCTTCACCACATCCACCTTATCATGCATTAAATTGTCAATTGATGCGGTACCAGCCAATTTGTCTGCCTGTTCATTTCCAACCACACCAGTGTCCTAGAGAAAAGATCCAATGAATTCTTACAACCAATGACCTCTGAATCGATGCAAGCCATTCAGCACGAAGCATGCCAGTCTTCACCTTTGCCAGCATGCTTTATACATCAGTTATAATCACAACATGCGTATACAGTTTGATCTCCAACCAGTAGAACGCTGCAGTAACCGTCTCAACCTCCATTCTCAGGCTTGAGCTTGTGGTATCACACACCGTATGATACCACATTTTAATCAACCAGATATAAACACCATTGCTCACCCTGTTCGGGAGCCACGGTAACTTAGTGGCAAGGTGTTTGACTGCAGACCTGGTGGTTATGGGTTTGAATTTGCATCGAGGCAGATTTTATAAACTGACCTGCGCTTTCAGGTCAAACCTGCCTAAAATATGTTCCAGGAAGTGTTTTGGGACGTAAAGGTGACCGACGTCATACAGACCACATCAGCCCTCGAGCGCTTACTGATCTATACAAACATGGGGCCAGCACCATATGCCCATTACACCCTTTAGGCATGTAATTGCTTATAGCCGGCTCCGTGGTGAAGGGTTATGGACACAGTTCGTAATCCTGCATATGAAACACAGCTGGAATTTGGCAGCAGACAGCCTTGCTGTGGTATTTTTTATAAAATAGTTTGGGTGCCGGTTGTTCAGAAAGCAATGGCAAACTACTGAATGTAAACTTGCCCAGGATTCACAAACAGGCAAAAAATCCTGGGGTTGACTGCTATGTCCTGTAAAGGATATGCAACTAACTAATTACTTTGCTTTACTTACCCTTTTTCGTTTCTCAAACTCAGCCAAGGCTTCTGCATGCATTGCAGACTCGCTGGCATCAAGATCAAAGTGACCTCCTAGTTACAGAAATATACATTGTATTTTTAAATCCACCTAAATTGTTCCAGAGATCATTACAGAATCATTGCTACATGCATTCTTCTTAGAACTACTAATGATGAAGAATAATTAATATTTAAAAAATAAAAAGATTAAATGCTTCTGTTTGCCTGCAGTGATGTGTATTTACATCTTCTTATTATAGTTCATCAGTCTGCTGTGTCTCATCATGTCTAGTGTTCTGACAATCATTTCTCATACTGATGTTCCTCCATGCCATGATGTTAAACTGTCCAGCATCTTCTCTCCTGGTCTCCCTTTGCCTCTTTTCCACGCAAACTCTCCTGCTGTCACAACTTACACCCCTCTAATTATCTGTCAAAGGCATTTGAATTGTCTCCTTCTGATGCAAGTATCCAGTTCTCTTTTGTGAGTTAACTTCTTCCAAGCCATCTTCATTATGCTTTTTATCTAACCACAGCATTCTCATCATTCTATAAAACCACATTTCTGTTTGTACAGCAAAATTGTGAATTTATCATCTTTCATTTGCCACATTTGACTTCAGCACACCATTTTTTAAAATCCTGGTTGCCTTCCCGCAACTTCACATAAAGCTGTGTGTTTGTGGAACATTTTAAATCTCTAAAGAAGCAAAGACACACCTAAAACGGGACGCAGAGGTGTTTCCAAGGCACCAGGGCTGGGTTATATACTGGCCAAGACCTATTGACGCTTCCTCGTCGAGCGTCCTGGGCAACAGGTCCCTTTCAGGTCCTGGCTAAAGTCAGTAGGATCGCCGATTCCTCCGAAGTCGGAGAGTGTCTGCCTGTACGTTGAGGAACCACCAGTCTGCACATCAATAAGCCAGACATGGGACAACAGATACTCATGCAAACCTCAGGTCCTGTATGACATCACACTGATGCTGGACAACAGGATGCCTTCATCCGACATACAGGACTTCGCGTTGGAGCTCAAGCCAACGAACACAAGCAAGCAACACCTAAAACAAACTAGGAACATAGACTGGAGAAAACAAAATGAAGATTACAGACCAAAGCATGACAGCATCATCGTAGAGCACAAATTACAAATGAACAAGTTACCATCTGTGATGTTGATATGCCCAGCTTCCTTGCCAGCCTCAATGGCACTGTATATTGCTGCAAAACTACTCTTGTCTGCTCCAAGCCGTTGCTTCTCAGCATCTTCCAAGCTGCCAAAGTGAATGATCTTCTGGCGTTTGGTAAAAGCAGGCCCATCTTCATCATCTGACATTTTAGCAGCTGATGTGATGAGCTGAAAACAAAAAGATAACAGGGTGATTCTGATATAGTCTTTAATTGTAGCATGGGCATTTGAAGCTACAACAGATAACACTGCTGGGGTACAGTTGTGAATTTTCTTACTGTAGCACTTGAATTTCAAAGGCATTTATAACATCAGGTGGAAGGTGCACAAAGGAGATTAAGAACAGAATAGGGCAAGCAAAAGCTGCATGTCAGAAAATGAAGAGTATCTTATGCAATAAGTCACTATCATTGAATGTAAGAAAGAGAGTGCCAAAATGCAGTATAGAACCTGTTTTGCGGTGTCAAAGTGAATCTTCGATGGTAAATGAACAAATTAGGGAGAACTCTGTGGCAACAGAGATGTAGTTCCTGAGACAAACTGTACAAATTACTTGCACTGCCAGACAATTGCATACCAGAGACTAATGAAAATAGAAGATTATATACAACAATAAGAAAGACAACAGCTTTCTCTGGTCATGTGATGAGAAGAGAGGCATTGGAGAACATCGTGACAACAGAAAAGATCATGGGGAAGAGAGGCAGAGGCTTACCAAGAGAAATGATGCTTGATGGATTGAGACGGTGGCATGGAAGAATATCAAAATAGCAGAGATGATCCAGAACACCAAAGACAGATATGTGGAGAGACATGAACACCTACGCCAGCTGGCAGGGCAATGACACTTTAGGATGATGAGCACTTGAATATCCCTGCCAACTTCTGTGTGGTACAGTACAGGATGGGGAACACACCAAAGTCGCAGATGCCCCTCTAGGGACTGAGTATTCACTGGAATAAGTGGACACCTCTGGGGAGCTCATTGATGTTAGCGAGGGTACCACAGAATAGCTGACACTATGGCTTGGGGTAATGCACATGTTTCACAATTCCCTGAAATACCAAACCTAGAAATAAAAATCAGCTCCAGATGATTTGAAAGCAGACTGTCTTGTGTTAATCTTGATGGTATGAGCTTTGGTCATTCAGAAAACAATAGCAAACTACTCAATATTTTATTTTATTGTCTAGTAAATCACAAACAGGCTAATAATGATGGGGTTGATTGCGACCTCCTAAAAAGGACACTCAACTAACTTTTTTAAACCACAAAATAGTATTTTCACTCAACAACTTAGCAAGTGCTAAAGGATGAGGACGTATTACAAAGCCACGTGGATGTGGGAAAGCAAGGGGAGATTGCCACATTATTCACTCAAAGATACTCATTACGACAGAACAGTAAAGGAAAGCATGGTTGCTGGTTCCAAATGTTGCTGTATGTAGCCGGGACGCAGAGTTGGGGATGAGCACCCAACCTTGCATAAATACCCCAATGACTCGTTCATTCATCACCTCTGCAACAGAAGTCCAACTCCTGGCCTTCATGTGGCGGAACTGTTTTCACTAACTGGAGAAGGGGTGGCGGCGAGTCTCTGGCACCGAAAAATAACCAATATGCTCTAGATGTGTATGCACGTACATGCATGTGCAAACACGTGTGTGCGCGCCTACACATCTAAACTCGAGTGAGACCAGTCTGCTCTAGCGAAGGAAAGGTGCTGAAAAAGGAGGCAACCAGCCAGGAGGTGCACCATAGAAATCAGGATGCCACGCAATTATGCCATGAAATATGTCAACTACAGCTAAGTGTTATGGTGCTTGCCCTGCTTTAGACCTTCAGGCAGGTGGAGTGCCGGGCCCTATGCCTCAAAAGGGTCCAACCACAACGACTGGAGGTCTTCTCATAAGTCCTGTGGAGCCAGGGGACCTGAGAATAGAGCATCTGGTCATACCAAACAAAGACTAAAAATAATGCACTGGAATGTGGAGGGAGTCAGCAACAAAAAAATAGAACTAGAAAACATATTGGACCAAGAAAAAGTAAGCTTGCAAGAAACTCACCCCAACGAAAATATAGCCTTCAAAATCAGAGGCTACCAGTGTTACCGATCTGACCGAAAGGACAGGCGAAAGGGTGGGATACTGACCCTTGTAAAAAATAACATCACTGCTTCCCAAATTGAAGTTTACATGGAAGGGGCTGAGTATCAGACACTTAAACTTAAGACAGGCAATACAGAAATACATCTGATCAATTGCAAGTGACCGCCCACAGGCACTGAACACCCTACCATTAAAAGAAAAAAATGATTGTGTGTGGCGATTTCAACAGCCACTCGCAGAGCTGGGGCTATGATCACATGGACAAGAGAGGAGAGAGTCTGGAAGACTGGCAGGATGAGAATAGATTCATCTTGATTAACAAGCCTTCTGACCCACATACCCACTCGAGATCATGGCACACTACAACTACACCTGACCTGGCTTTTCATTCACCAGACCTGGAGTGGAATCAAGACAATCAAGATAGCAGCAGAGAAATTACTAAATACTAGCAATGGTACACAACCTGTGGTGCTATTGACAGATGTAAAATCAATACTCGAGACGCTCCTGTCTGGGAAATTGCCTGTACTAAGGACACTACTTTCTGAACTTAGCAGTCAGCATAAGGTCACACACAGTGGATACCATCCCACTGTGGAGTACCTGGAAACGACATAGCTGATCGATTGGCTAAGGAAGAGCAAAAGAAGAACAGCCTGATGTGCACATTACATACCACCAAAAGAAAAGAATGATCAAATCAGTCATAAAGCCACCAAAACCTGCTCAAGACGACTACCACATTATGAACAGACCAGAACAAGTCATTATTCTGCGCCTCAGAACAGAACACAATAGATTGGTGAATCAGCCATGTGCACATGTGGATTGGCATCACAGACAGCAGAGCACATACTCCAGGACTGCCCAAAATACAACATATCTAGGCAAACCTTCTGGCCTAGAGAGACAACAGTGGAATATAAACTCTATGGACCGCTGAGTGAACTAAAAAAGTTGAATTCATACAGGAGACAACATTGCAGTTATAGACATATTTCAAGTGAATGTAGAAAAACCAAGAAGTATAAATTCGCAAGTATACACCTGGTATAAATGGAACAATCTAGATACTAAAAGCCAAATTGATTTTATATTAACAAGAAATAACAGAAAGAGAAATATATTAGATGCAAGAGCAGTGCCCAATTTCAGTATAAACACAGATCATAAAGCAGTCGTTGCCACAATAAGAACCATTAGAAGAAGAAGACAAAGAGCAGGAAAATACATGCCATGCGAATCAGTAAACTTAAAAAACCTTAAAGACGAGGCAGTAAGGGAAAATTATGAGAAAGAACTAACTGAACTCTTTGTAAAATTACCTACGGAAAGAAAAACAGTGGAAGAAGAATGGGAGATATTCAAATCAAGCATTTTAAATACTGCAAAAATAACATGCGGAACCACGAAAAAACGCAAAACACGGATAAAGAAAGTAACAAGTTGGTGGAACGCAGAAGTAAAGAAAGCGGTAAAAGAAAAAAAGGAAAAATATAAAAAGTGGTTGAAGAGCAAACAGGAATGTGATTACAGAGAATACAGAATAGCGAGAAGACATGTGAGTAGAATAGTAAAGAGGGAAAAACAAAAAGACTGGGAAGAGTATGGAGAAACCCTAAATAAAAACTACAAGGAGGCAACCAGAAACTTCTACAAAAAGATAAGTGCAATGCGAACCAGAGGAGAACCCTTTGACCCAACTGAAATAATTAACAGCGAAAATGGAGAACCAATAAGTGAACAAAAACAGATCCTAATAAGATGGAAGCAGTATTTCGAACAACTTCTCAACATCCCATCAGATGTCACAGGAATTCAAGAGACCTACACAGATGTCACCGAGGAACTAGAACCAGACATACTAAAAGAAGAAATTATAGAAGCCATCAGATTAGCCCCATTAAACAAATCACCAGGACAGGATGAAATACCAAATGAACTAATTAAAGCAGCAAGGGAAGTAGGAACAGCTTGGCTACATAGACTATTCAACCATGTTTGGGTAGAACAACAGACACCACGAGACTGGGGAAATGCCATAATTATCCCAATTTGGAAAAACAAAGGCAGCAAAAGAGATTGCACACAATACAGAGGCATTTCACTGTTGAGTCATACTGGGAAAATATTTTGCAAAATTCTTGAAAAAAGATTACGAACTACTTTAGAACCCCAGCTAAGCGAAACGCAGCTTGGATTTAGGAAAAACAAAGGATGCACAGACGCCATTTTTGCTCTTAGACAACTTATAGAAAAATCAATTGAATTCAATGAAACACTCTACTTAGCCTTTGTCGACCAAGAAAAGGCATTTGATAGGGTAGATAGAAACAAGCTGTGGGAAATCCTTAAACAATATGGAGTGAGTACACATCTAACAAACCTATGCAGAAGTTTATACAACAACAGTGAATGCATAGTGAGAGCAACTGGAGAACACTCAGAACCCTTCACCATAAGATCTGGAGTACGACAAGGTTGTGTCCTGTCCCCTCTCTTGTTCATAACATATATAGACAACATATGTAAAGAAACCAGCCAAGCAGAGACAGCAAGAATACCGCATGACGAGAACACAGAAGAAGAACCATCTGCAAATCTAACCATTAGAGAACTCCTGTTTGCGGACGACCAAGCACTAATAGCAAAATCAGAAGCTGAATTACAAGACCACATGAATAGTCTAAACGAAATGTGTAGGGAACATAACATGAAAATTAGCACAAGCAAAACAGAGGTAATGACTATAACTAAAGAAGAACAAACAGCAACAATTCACCTAAACGAACATCCCTTGAAACAAGTAAAGAGCTTCAAGTACCTAGGAAGTATAATATCATCAAATGGCAGATCAGAAGACGAGATCGAAAATAGGTGCAATAAGGCAAATCAACTCATTGGACAAATGGCACCAATACTAAAGAACAAACATGTATCAATAACTACTAAGAAAGCACTTTACAACACAATCTTCCTACCAACTCTCTGCTACCAATGCCAAACCTGGACAATGACAGAAAAAGAGAAAAGAAAAATACAACAACAGAAATGAGGTTTCTGAGAAGAATACTCAACGTATCAAGAAGAGATAAGATCAGAAATGAAGAAATCAGGACTAAAGTAGGGGTTAAAGCTGCTCTAGATTTTATTAGAAAGCAGCAAGTCAAATGGTTTGGCCATGCAAGTAGGCTACCAGTCAACAGCATGCCACAACAAGCAATGATGTACAGACCAGATGGAAACAGAGGAAGAGGCCGACCACGTAAACGTTGGACTGAGGGAATAACAGAATCCATGGGAATGTCGATATACGAAGCCCATAACCGGGCACTCTCACGAAGTTTATACTTCACCTCGACACCGCAAGGTACAAGAGGAACATGATGAGATGAGATGAGATGAGAAAGAAGAAGAAGAAGAAGAAGAAGAAGAAGAAGAAGAAGAAGAAGAAGAAGAAGAAGAAGAAGAAGAAGAAGAAGAAGAAGAAGAAGCTTGGTTGCTGAAAAAACAGGCAGGAGTAGACCAACATGTGGACACAGAACAATAAAGGCACCCTGGACATGAAATACCTGAGGCACAGGAACTGGCCAAAGATTGAGAGTCTCTGTGGCAGGCCAGGAGGAGAGCAACATTCTGGTAGGGACCTACTACATCATGATGATGATAATGAGAACTTAAATAGGAGATGTGGTGGCATAGTAGTTGGTGCACTTGGTTAACAAGACAGTGGTGTGAGCTCAATCCTCAGCAGGGTCACTGTATATTTGTCCAACCAGCCTGGGCTCGACCCAGCCTTATAAAGTGGGTGCCGGAGAATTTCAGAATTTTCTATGCATTTTGTGAGCATAAAATATGATGAGTAAGGCAACAGGCTTACCCATCCCATTATACCTTAATCTAGAATATACAAAGGTGTAACACTTCACACTCAATGGCAGTATCTGCCATTGAATTACCAGTTATCTTTAGCATCTCAAAATGTCATAGTTGTGTGATTTTTTTTTTAATGTTGCATATTCCTTACAGGACGTTGCAGTCAACATCAGCATTTTTCAGCTGCTGTTGATGTATTGATGTACTAGGCAAGTTTTACGTTCAGTAATTTGCTATTGCTTTCTGAACGACTGGCTCACATACCCCCGTAAGTTACCAGCGCGGTGCAAATCACTGTCGATTCTCCCAGCTGCTGTTTGCCACATGAATATACGGGATTACGAACAATGTCATTAACCCCTTGGCCAGGGATACACTTAAATTGAAGACTAAGTCTTGGGTATCATCATGTGCCATGTCGATAAGCATGGGCGATCATGTTTTGCCATATCACACAATCACCACAGTCGATAAGCTCCGTGTTCTTGTCTCAACCATGCCATGCGACCAGGCCATCCAGACATTTACTTCTCTGTCATTCCCTTTTTCTTTTCCCCTCAATCTTGCCAGTTGTCACTGAGTTTTCTAGTTTATGTCTTCTTATAACGTGCAGTCTACGGTATATAAAGCCTGTATCACCGGCTCACTTTTGTATAATAGTGAGACCTGGATAACCAATGTCCAGCAAGAGAAAAGACTTGCATGCATGCTCCCTGCATCCTATCCTCAGTATCTCTTGGAAGGACACAGAAGAAAATAGTAAAGTGCTATTACACGCTAGTCAAATCTGCGAGATATGCAGGATCAGTACTTCAACTTTACATCTGCAGAGAGGATATTAGGATGTGATCAGATCAAGATTCAGCACAGTATGATGCGGCCCAAACTGGTAATGTCACTGAGTGGTCTCGAGGTATGGTGTCCGCCTCGAGTTCTGGAGATCCCGGGTTCAAGCCCCAGTGAGGGCCGGGATTTTTTCATGTGAACTTCTAGTAATAAAATTTCCCCTGGTCTCTGGGTAGTGAGATCAGACGCCCGTGTGTATTGTTGCGCACGTAAAAAATCCCTTGGCAGTTGGAAATTGGAAAAGAGTAGCCTAACGGCACTGCCCGGGCAAAATTTTGAGGTAAAAATCTACCCAAAGTATTACAGGATCCTCGTCGGTGGTACAGAGTTCATGCGCTGAGCTGAGATTCTTCAGACTCAGGGTTGAGTTAGGAGTAGAACGGAGCACTTATGGGTTACACTCATGGGCCGTGACATTGATCCATCGACTAAACTAAACATCAATGCGCTTACTAGCACTGTGGTGGAGAGGAAACGAATGCTATTCACAATCCCGCATACCACATTCAAAACACAGCTGTGGGTGATTTGGAAGCAGAACGCTAGTTTTAAAATAATGGCATGAGTACCGGTCGTTCAGAAATTAATGGCAAACAACTGAACGAAAACATGCCAAAAATGCTGGGGCTGACTGCGACATCCTGTAAAGGATATGCAACTAACTATCGCTGCTTAGACAACACTCAATGCTATGGCTTGGCCATATATATGGCATGTCAGATACATATTCTCTATGGACAACTGGCAAGCAATAAAAGAAAACTGTGAAGCCGACAGTGACAACTGAAAAGATACATGCAAGCAAGAAGTGAAATGTTGGGCGTAAGTACACACACAGTAGAAGAGGAAGAATTCAGATCATAATATGGCAGATGATCTGTAAGGAATTATCTGTGAAAGAAAACTACCCCAGTAAGCAGAGGAGATTTTATTTGGGCGCTCTTTCACTTTGAACTCAAGTGTAGTCCAAACACATTACTTCTAGTAGCATTAGACTTAATTTTCTGTGTGGATTAACTGTCACTGTCATTTATTGCCAATATAGTACCTTGCGGTGTATGGCCAAGCCATCCAGATATTTACTTCTCTGTCTTCCCCTTTTTCTTTTCCCCTTGATCTTGCCAGTTGTCACAGAGTTCTCTAGTTTATGTCTTCTTATAATGTGCAGTCTAGGGTAGGGTATATAAAGCCTGTATCACCGGATCTCTTCTGTATAATAGTGAGACCTGGATCACCAATGTCCAGCAAGAGAGAAGTCTTTGAGCCTGAGGAATTAAGGCCGCCTGGCTAGTGCAGTCGCCACGAACTGTGCAGGTTAGGATTTTCTTTTTGCCCCCGACAGAAAAAAATCTTACACCTTACCGAGGATTCGAACCCGGGTCTCCCGAAGGAGAATCTGGCATTCTAGCCACTTGTCCCTTATTACCAGTGTCCCTCCCCCTCAGGCACACCCACTCCAACTTCAGAGGTACTTACAATGTATATCACCAAGTCATAGACGAGAAGTCAACTGACCGGTGTAGGGGTTGAACCTGGTACCTCAGTATCAGCACACCGGATATTTAAGAATGAGTGATCTTATGCATTAGACCAGGGGTGGGCAAACTTTTCGTGCGTAGGGCCACATTAACAAATGTAAAGCCATGGGGGGGGGGGGGGGGGGGGGGGGCACCGGCATATATATTATGTCCCTATTAAAATCGATAAATTCGCATTTTAGCATTATATTACAAAGGTAAAGGACTGTTTACAAAAAATAAAAAATTAGAAAGAAATTTTACTAACAATGTTAAAACAATCGTGAAATTCTGTAAAATTCAACAAAATAATGTAAAAATGAATAACACATTTTTATTTCTAAATGCCCTAAAGGGTCGCATAAAATCAGTGGCCGGGCCGCAGTTAGCCCACTCCTGCATTAGACCATGCTGACCTGACCAGAGGAGATAAAACCCATCAAAAGGAACATCAGGTTTCCTGCTCAAAGAGCACACCAACCCATGGGCAGTTATGAATGAGTTGGTTGGTGGGTTAATCCTCTGGAAGGTTTGGGTTAACTCTCAAGCCCGCTGCACTGGTGTTAAAATCACCTGAGCCTGGAAAAGGGCTTGCATCTATCAGTGAGGCTGGTGTGGGGACTGTTCTCAGAGTATTGCATCTATCAGTGAGGTTGGTGTGGGGACTGTTCTCAGAGTATTGCATCTATCAGTGAGGTTGGTGTGGGGACTGTTCTCAAAGTATTGCATCTATCAGTGAGGCTGGTGTGGGGACTGTTCTCAGAGTATTTCATCTATCAGTGAGGCTGGTGTGGGGACTGTTCTCAGAGCATTGCATCTATCAATGAGGTTGGTGTGGGGACTGTTCTCAGAGTATTGCATCTATCAATGAGGTTGGTGTGGGGACTGTTCTCAGAGCACTGCATCTATCAGTGAGGCTGGTGTGGGGACTGTTCTCAGAGTATTGCATCTATCAATGAGGTTGGTGTGGGGACTGTTCTCAGAGCACTGCATCTATCAGTGAGGCTGGTGTGGGGACTGTTCTCAGAGTATTTCATCTATCAGTGAGGCTGGTGTGGGGACTGTTCTCAGAGTATTGCATCTATCAATGAGGTTGGTGTGGGGACTGTTCTCAGAGTATTGCATCTATCAATGAGGTTGGTGTGGGGACTGTTCTCAGAGCACTGCATCTATCAATGAGGTTGGTGTGGGGACTGTTCTCAGAGCACTGCATCTATCAGTGAGGCTGGTGTGGGGACTGTTCTCAGAGTATTGCATCTATCAGTGAGGCTGGTGTGGGGACTGTTCTCAGAGTATTGCATCTATCAATGACGTTGGTGTGGGGACTGTTCTCAGAGTATTGCATCTATCGGTGAGGCTGGTGTGGGGACTGTTCTCAGAACACTGCATCTATCAGTGAGGCTGGTGTGGGGACTGTTCTCAGAGCACTGCATCTATCGGTGAGGCTGGTGTGGGGACTGTTCTCAGAGTATTTCATCTATCGGTGAGGCTGGAGTGGGGACTGCTCTCAGAGCACTGCATCTATCAGTGAGGCTGGTGTGGGGACTGTTCTCAGAGTATTGCATCTATCAGTGAGGCTGGTGTGGGGACTGTTCTCAGAGTATTGCATCTATCGGTGAGGCTGGTGTGGGGACTGTTCTCAGAGTATTTCATCTATCGGTGAGGCTGGTGTGGGGACTGTTCTCAGAGCACTGCATCTATCGGTGAGGCTGGTGTGGGGACTGTTCTCAGAGTATTTCATCTATCAATGAGGCTGGTGTGGGGACTGTTCTCAGAGTATTGCATCTATCAGTGAGGCTGGTGTGGGGACTGTTCTCAGAACACTGCATCTATCAGTGAGGCTGGTGTGGGGACTGTTCTCAGAGCACTGCATCTATCGGTGAGGCTGGTGTGGGGACTGTTCTCAGAGTATTTCATCTATCAGTGAGGCTGGTGTGGGGACTGTTCTCAGAGTATTGCATCTATCAGTGAGGCTAGTGTGGGGACTGTTCTCAGAGTATTTCATCTATCAATGAGGCTGGTGTGGGGACTGTTCTCAGAGTATTGCATCTATCAGTGAGGCTGGTGTGGGGACTGTTCTCAGAGTATTTCATCTATCAATGAGGCTGGTGTGGGGACTGTTCTCAGAGTATTGTATCTATCAGTTAGGCTGGTGTGGGGACTGTTCTCAGAGTATTGTATCTATCAGTGAGGCTAGTGTGGGGACTGTTCTCAGAGTATTGCATCTATCAGAGAGGCTGGTGTGGGGACTGTTCTCAGAGTATTGCATCTATCAGAGAGGCTGGTGTGGGGACTGTTCTCAGAGTATTGCATCTATCTGTGAGGCTTCACACTCCAAACAACAGTATCACTATCACTATCAGCTATGTGATTACCTTTACCTATAACAGAGACTGAATAAGTTGATGCTCAGGCTAAATTTTTATAAAACAGTCACAAAATTAATATTTCAGTATTTTTATTCATTACTATATTGCATCCGGCACCATGGCGAAGGGGTTACAGGTACAGTTCGTAATCCTGCATACCACGTTTGAAACACTGCTGTGGACGATTTGGTAGCAGACCATCTTACGTTGGTTTTTAATGAAATGGTATGGGTGACAGTCGTTCAGAAAGCAATGGCATGGCAAACTACTAAATGTAAACTTCCCCAGGAATCATGAACATCCAAAAATGTTAGGATTGACTGCTACATCCTGTAAAGGATATGCAACTAACTTACTATTACAAATAAATGCATTTACGTTTTTACGCCATTTGAATTTGTTTGTAATTTCACTGGTCCAGCACCATGGATTTTGTGCACTGGGCTGAAGTTCTTTTTGTGTGATCTATGGATGAGACTGGAGCACTTAATGAGATATCCAGCACTGAAGGCGATACTTCTTTTATTTACGTGTGCCATAAGTTATGATGCGAAACTAAACAAAACCAGAGCAGAGAAGTGAGGGTTAGAACTCAGATAAGAATTAAAATTTAATTTAAATAAAAACTCTGGCCACATACAAATAGATAATATGACCATTAAAAGAACAGAAACATACAAATACCTGGGTACAATCTTCAACTGCTCCAACATCATAAGGGAAGAAATACACACTAGAATCAACTCTGGAAATAAGATATACTATGCACTACAACATCTACTAAAATCAAAGGCGCTATCTTGTAACACCAAAATTACAATATACAAATCACTGATCAGACCAGTTGTGCTGTATGGCTCTGAAACCCTTAGTACAACGAAAGGAGACGAAGCCTTGTTACAAACCTTTGAGAACAGTTTTAAGACGCATCTTTGGACCCATTAGGGATACACAAAGTGGAGAGTGGAAAAGAAGAAGTAACAAAGACATTTATGATCTGTTTAAGTCCCCGCTAATCACTGGTATCATGAAGGCTAATAGACTACAATGGCTGGGGCATATAGAAAGAATGGAAGATAATAAGGAAACAAAACTCGCTTACACTCAGGAAATAAATGACCGTAGACCCCGAGGTAGACCAAGAAGACGATGGAAAGATAATACATGTACAGACCTACAAGCACTTGGAATCAATGACTGGCAAGAAAAGGTCCACCAGAGAGACGAATGGAGACGGATTGTATTTGCAGCAAAGAACCTCAATGGCTCGGAAAGCTGAAGAAGAAGAAGAAGAAATAATTTAAATTAATTAGAAAGAGTTAGTATGTTCGATCGTGCCATTACCCGAAGTAAAAACAAAAATCATGTAAGGAGTCGTCCCGCCATTGAAAATCTCGTCCCGGAAAACGCTCTCTAATTTACTATGCATTCTTTTGACGTCATTCATTCATTCAAATCTCACGTGACAAGAACACACATCATCCGGGGTTTTCCAGGAAAGGTATGCCTAATATTCCGTGCACAGCAATTGGTTGAAATCATCATGACCTTTTATATAAATAAGAATATATTTCATACTTACCGTAATTAATTATTTTTTGGCACTTAAATTAGAACTTCCTCAATTACATATGCAGTTTTAAATTCTACATAATATTTTAAATATACCTGGAAAGTTTCATCGCTGTACATGTGTATGAAAACAAAATTTTCTGCTTAGATGTGTTTTCACATTGATCGGATGGGCATGTGCACTTTGTAACACTATTCTGGCGCTTAAATTAGAACTTCCTCAATTATATATGCATTTTTGAACTCTGCATACAATTTTAGATTTATCTGGAAAGTTTCATTGCTGTAATCGCTGAGCATGTGTATGAAAACAACATTTTCGGCGAAGCGTGTCTTTTGTGAATGGAGAAACGCGTGGCACGCCCCATGGCGACTGCGCATGCGTGTATCGATCGCTGTGGCATGTTACGCTTTCACTTTTCAACACACAAAACGTGCAATTTGACCCGCTAAAGTTAAAGAGAACACAAGTTTAAAGATTAATAATAATTTATTTGTATACTTGTACTATCTTTTAATCATTTAGCATGAAGGAACATATTTTTGAAGTCAGTTTTCATAATCCGTCTATGACACGTGTTGGTTGAGACCAACCTCGCGCACGGAGAAAAATGAAAACGGCAAGCTGAACCGTAAATAATGTTTTACTGGCGCTTTCAATAGAAAACCATCAGTTGTAGATGGATCTTCGAATTTTGTATTCAATTTTACAGACGTTGGAAAGTTTCATCGCTAAACTTGCTTTAATTGTGGTTAAAAAACAGGCGAAAATATTACGATCATGTAACCCAAAACAGCGGCTTGGCTATATACATTTGTTAGCAGAACAAACGTTGTGTGAACGTTAGCGTAAGTCATAAGCAGTCCGCCTGTCAGGCGGGAGACCGGGGTTCTCTTTCTGGCTAGTCTAAATTTTTTTTTTTTTCCCCGCAAAATTATAAGGTGATAAAATAGAAACTATTAAACATTACGAACTAAAATATTATATAGAACTAAGAAACTGGAAGTTTGTGAATAAAGTGTGCTCTATGGATCTGTGCAAGCTACCGACTGCTGGGAGCGCATCCCAGAGGCCAGCGGGATCATCGCGTATCGGAATCGATGAATCCAATAGATGTCTATGTCTTTGTTTAATGTGAATTTTAATTACCATATAAAATATTGCCCCCGAATCAGCATAGTTTCATCGCTAAACTTACTCGAATTGTGGTTGAAAAACACAATTTTCAGCGAAGATGTGACTTTGAACTTTGTGAATTGAAAACCCACGGGTCATGACGGCCGCCGCATATCGATTGCGCTACACTTTTCAACACACAAAACGTGCAATTTGACCTACTAAAGTTAAATAGAACACAAGTTTAAAGATTATTAATAATTTATTTGTATACTTGTACTATTTTGTAATCATTTTACATGACGGAACATATTTTTGAAGCCAGTTTTCATATGGCCGTTTGAGACTATCTTACACGCACACACATAACGCAGACCCGTTCGAGGAGGTAATGGACACATTAGAGAGTTCTCATTACGGGTGAATAGAATGAGAAATCGCAACTCGTCTCACCTTCACAAAGATGTGAATATCTTCACTTATATGTGACATACAGGCATCATTGAGGTACCATTAGATTTTGAATTTCAAGGCCTATCTACTGTGGCAGTCTCATTTGTAAATAAATACTCAAAATTAAATTGATGATGGGACTCGCTAAAAGTAAAAGTAAAATAAAAAAAGGAGTTGACTTGGTCGGGAAGGAGTTATTTTAAATAAATACTATACATTTAATAATACAAGGAATCTCCTGAAATGTTCACATTTACGACTTACCGATTCAGACACTTATGTTTTTTGCTCGTTGTCGATTTCTATACGGTAAAATTACCGTAAGACAAACTTAATTCAGTCTTGAAGAAAACACATATGATCCCAATTCGTTAGCAAGTGTTGAAAATACCGGAAGTTTAGCCGCTTCCATGTTTTTTAACAGCTGTCTTCATTTAAAATTAGCAAAGATAATAGAAACGGGACAAATTATATTCTTCAATGGCTTAGTCCATTGTAGAAAAAGAATGATAGCGAACGAAGAAGAAGAAGAAGAAGAAGCAGAAGAAGAAGAAGAAGAAGAAGAAGAAGAAGAAGAAGAAGAAGAAGAAGAAGAAGAAGAATGATGAACGAACATTGAACTGGAGTGATCAATAGATACGCACTCTAGTAATTCAATTCTGATGGGGTGGTCTGAGCACCTTATGAATTTGCCCAGCGTCCAATGATGATTGTCCATTTTTATAATGATTACTGTGAGTTTTTTCGTTTAAATCATCATCATCAAGTGCCGTGCCGGCTGGCGTAGGCGTTCATGGCTCTCCACAGATCTCGGTCTTAGGTGTTCTGGATCACTCTGCTGATGATATTCCTCCATGCCACTGTCTCAATCCATCCAGCATCATTTCTCTTGGTCTGCCTCTGCCTCTCTTCCCCTCAATCTTTCCAGTTGTCACGATGTTCTCCAATACCTCTCTTCTCATCACATGACCAAAGAAAGCTGTTTGTCTCTTTCTTATTGTTGTATATAGTGTTCTAGTTTCATTAGCCTCTTTCAGGCAATCGTTATTAGTTACTCTGGCAGTCCAAGGAATTCGTAACATTCGTCTTAAAAACCACATCTCTGTTGCTTCCAAGTTCTTCCTAATTTGTTCATTTACATTCCAAGATTCGCTGCCATACAGCAAAACTGGTTCTATATAACATTTTAGCACTCTCTTTCTTACGTTCATTGACAGCGACTTATTGCATAAGTTACTCTTCATTTTCTGAAATGCGGCTTTTGCCTGCCCTATTCTGCTCTTAATCTCTGTTGTACATCTTCCATCTGATGTTATAAGTGCCCCTAAGTATTTAAAATTATCCACTTGGTTGAGAATTTCCCCTTCTATTTCTATGTCACATTTGGGTGTCCCCTTTTTCTTTGATATCTCACCGGAATACATAGACAACTCTGCAGCTGAGCAGAGCAGGGCACTCACTTGTCCTGACACTCGGAAATGGCTGTCAAAGGCAGAGTTAAAAGACCACCATGTGAATGTGGAAGGCAAGGGGAAACCACCACATTATCTTCCCAAGATTTCATGGCGACACACATTTCGTTTAAATAACGGAATATATGGAGAAATACAGGATGTATTTTAATAACTGTGGGGTTTTTGAAAATATTGCCGTTCCAAGATTTGTATTTACTTTTTATGTTGCATGATCTCCACAGAGTATGAATACAAAACTTGGAACGGCAATATTTTCAAAAACCCCCACAGTCATTAAAAATACACTCTATAGTTTGAACATATAAGCTATCAGAGTAGTCTGGATATATATTCATGCAACTAGAAGACTCTAAATCTACGTACTTAAAGATATTGGAACAAAAATTAATCAGAAAGCTGTAAGAAACTAATTACTTGAAAGCAAAGAAGGTAAAGGTAAACTGTTGTTGGACAAATAGAAGGTAACTGGAAATTGGACAGAAATTACACCAGCATAGTATGATGATGATTGCAGATCTCAAAACAAACACAACCAACATGAAGACACGAAAAAGCATGTGAGTCTTACAATAAGTCTTGCAATTTGTTGGAATAATTTAGTGACAGCTGGCAAATATGATGAAGCAAAAGCAATTTGGCGACATAGAAATGAATACCTGGATGCCTTCGTAACATAAAATAATCGTCTCTAGAATATAAGTTAGCGTATAGCTTTCAAAAGAAAAATTATGTGATTCATCGTATCAATTAATTGTTTGACCAGCGCAGAAGAGGATCGGAACAGTCAGTACGGTTTGTACTAACTGTTGAGTCGACGGAGAGCACACCACAATGTCTGGTCGCAACTGAAACTTCAGGATTTTCGATGTTTGTTTGCCACGGTTCTGTAGGTCTACTGTTACTGGCAGTTCCCAGCCTTCAGCGCCCCCGAGGATGGATGGCAGGCTGTCAAGGGAGTCGATTCTGCTGTTTTCCTTTTGTCCAACTTTTACGAAGCGTATCCACCCGGCTTTGACAACACTCCCCTTTGTTTTCCTGGAGTCTTGCTACATCCACTATGGCTGCCAGTTCAGTGAGAACCTTGTTGTGGCGCCACGTGATTCGGCCTTGCCCAAGAATCGCCCTGTACTCAGACAGTACGTGTTCTACGATCTGGGCCCTTTTGGGCTGTGTGTTGCTACACAGAGGACATGTTGGGTTGTCGGATATACCCCAACTGACCAGGTCAACCGCTGATGGGAGGAGATCGTAGAGTGATCTGACAAGGAAGCTTATTCTCAACGGTGGCAAGCGCCATATGTCATTCCACGAGAAGGACTTCTGCAGAGTTCGCTCCCTTGGCACCCACTGCCCTTGCTGCGACTGCTGCACTGCATTCTTCACTCGCTTGTCGCCTCCTCCTTTACGAACCACCTGGATCTTCTTGTCTCTGCACTGCCTGGCAGATGCCGTTGACCACCATTGCGTGACGCTTTGGTAGCCAAAACCTTGTCTGTTGGACTGGGTGTGTCCCATCACTTCCTTTAGTTGGAGCGAATTTTGTGCCGACTCTACTGCCTCGTCAACCTTCCAATTTCCTTCCCGTCCTGAGCGCTGATTGTGAGCCACTTACTGTTTCATCTTGGGACTCCCGCAGCGTCATCGCGAGTCTGACTTGTCCGACTTTGTATTCCTCGGCAACGGACTTGAACAGGAGCACGAGTTTGGACTTCTTTGAGTGAAACCCCACGTCCGTCAGACATGGTGACACCTCCAGCCACGTCCTTGTGGCTTTGCTGACCTTTTTCTATAACGCCTCTACCCTGCTCGTGCACACGTCATATATGAGCAGGGGGCCATAGCAGCTTCGAGATCAGTATGAACTGGAGGCAACAGATCTTGAATTATTCAATGAGTCTACTCTTACTGATAGCTCGCACACCGTTTTGTGTTGTCTCGCATATGCGTTGTACTGTGTTCTTGTCTGTCAGCAAGGAAACGTATACTCAACCGAGACTCTTGACGGGTACTCCCATCACAATCGGGATTGCCTTGTTGGCCATCTTGAATGCAGTTACCGCCACCTTGCTCTTTCACGATCGACAGGCTTCTCGACTTCTTGGGCTTGAAGCTCATCCTGCAGTTGATCAGGCCTTAGGAGCATGCGGTGTGCATGACTCTCATCTGGTGTCAGGATTGTCGTGTCGTCCATGAAGGCCTTGAATGGTGACATTCTACATTCTTCCGTGAATCACGGTCCTTGTGCATACCCCGACGCGGCATCCAAAACGATCTGCATGGCCATGACAAATAGTATCGTCGAAATCGTACATCCATTGCTATACCACCTGGAGGTTAATCCAATTAGTCGTGAACGCTGAGGTAGAGAAACGGAGGGTGAATCCTGAGAAATGTTGCTTAAGCAATGACGTGATCTCCTCTGGCACGTGGTACATCCTAAGGGCTACCACAACATGCGGTAGGGCCCTGACCCGTAGGCGTTACCCAGGTCCAACCACACCACGTGAAGGTTTGACTTGTCATTCTTCGCTTGATGGATAGCTTCACAGATCACGGTAGCATGTTCCACACATCCGGGGAATCCCTGGTATGCCCCCTGTCGACACACCTCTTCGCCATTAGGTATACCGTGATTCTATTAGCCATGATTGAAAGGAATATTTTGCCCTCGACGTTCAGAAGAGAGATTGGCCTAAACTGGGTAATGTTTACTAAATTCTGTTCTTTGGGTATGTAGATTCTATTGGTCTTGCTCGACTCCGGAGTTATTCGTCGATACCTCCACTTAGATCTCCGTATCCGCTGGAGTCTCTTGAGGACGTTTAGGTATCGCTTGTATACTGTGTACGAGATACTGTTGGGGCCTGGTGCCGACTTACCTCGTGCCTTCTTCATAACAGCCAAAGACCTCGTTCCATCTAGGGGGCTTGGCATTGCAACCTACTGTAGGTTTTTTTCTGACGATACCAGCCATTCTATTTCTCCGAGTAGAACGTTGCGTTGTGCATCTGTGTACCAGATGCTCTACCAGCTTCTCTTTCTCGTCACAGGAATTCACCATTTGGAAAAACGCAATGTTAATTGTTAATTTCTCACAGGAATTCGCCATTTGCAAAACGCAATGTTAATTGTTAATTTCTCTATATAAATACTGTTGTCCATGTTTCTGGTGGTATTGTAAGTATTTTCACTCTAATATGATGAGAACTACCACGGAGGAATCACTCTTAGATGATCGTCGGTTCCTGCTCAGCAGAGGCCAGGTTCTTGCAGACCCTCTGGGTTATGGGTCCTGTGCAAAGGCCGCTGAGTAAAAACTGCCTTCAATGATCGAGCCATAATCTTCTTCTATGACTTGTCTGCTAGCTTTTTTTGGAAAACATAGTGGAACCTGTTGAAGAGAGAACACCCGGTGAGAGCAACCCGATTCCGACCTTCATTAGGTGAGTGTAGGCCGACGGCCGCACTCAGATATTTAACAGAGAACTAAACTCTGGCATAAGGCAGAGGGGCTCATCACATCGGTCTGAGCCATGGTAAGACAAGAAAAGACTAAAGGAAAAGCGCAGCTACCCAGCAAATACCCTACTGGAAGATCCTACCATTTGACATTTCTCTACCCCCCCCCCCCCCCCCCCCAACCATCCCAATCTCCCCGAATATCATCCCTATACCTTGTTCTTAACTCACTGAGTTAATTGATATCTCACACTAGCTAGTTTAAGCAACGCGATAGCCTACTGCTGCCGACGCTCGTTTAATAAGTTCTCACAACGCACATTACTACGCTCGACTCCTAAGAATCATCTAATTTGGGTCTATTTAATTAAATGCCATATATTTATTCCCGTCTGAAATCGAGACCACTAAATCACACAATGGACAAATGTCCGCCGATGTAAATCAACATAAGACAACGTGGTCTCTTTCCATAATCAGAACAGGAACATCAAACACGTCCTTGTTGCCTCACAACATTTGGTCGACTCCCGCCAAAGGTGTTTGTCCAGACTGTTTTAAAACTGTGTCTGAATGACGTCACAAATCTGACTAGACACTAGGAGTCGAGAAACTATTTTTTGTCTCTCCTTTTCCGACTCGATGTAAACAACCGGCCGGCTGTCCCGCTTTGATCTGGGGAATTGTTCCCTATACTCCAAAAAGTCTTGCCGGCTTGTGATCTGGAGAAATCTTTCCTCCACAACAAAAGATCTTGCCGACTCTCATTAGGACAATCTGTCCCCAACATCAAAGAATGGCGGCTGCCTGTAGACGAATGGCGTGACAGTCTTTCATCGATCGACAACTCCAAGAATTCCACGACAAGTGATTCGGCCATGTCGTTAGAATGTAACACCATCAACTACCATCATTGGCCCTAAATGAAATATCATCTACGACGAGAGCAAGAGGACCCCCGAGAAGAAAATGGATTGACGACATCAAAGACATTGTACAATCACACGGAATGACACTATCCAGTGCCGCACATCGGGCGCTGGAGCGCAAATTATTCCTCCCCACGACGCTTGACGGTAGACGTGGAAGATGATGATGATGATGATGATGATGATGATGATGATGATGATGATGATGATGATCATGATGATGATAGTGATGCAGATGACACAGCATGGGTAGCTGAAAACCCAAGACATCTTTAACAATTACATTTCAATCATGGAGAGAGCAGGAAAGGACATTCCTTGAATATAATCAATAAAGAGAAACAATGTTTATATCATAGGAAAAGATGACACCAATATGTGGGATTATAATGGAAGGGAAAATACTTAACCAAGTCAGTAAATTCAAATATTTAAGAAAAATCAATATATATATATATTGCGAGCAGAATAGACTAAGCAAAAGCTGCATTTCAAAAGATGAAAATTGTCTTATGTAGTAAGTCACTTTCATTAAGTATCTGAAAGATAGAACTGAAATGTTATATGAAACCTGTCCTGCTGTATGCCAGTCGCTCTTGGAATGTGTATAAACAAATTAGGACCAGCTAGGAATCAACGAACATGCAATTTCTGAGACGAATACCAGAAACTACCAGAGTAACTAACAACTAATTAAGAAATTAGAAGCAACAGAGATGTGGTTCCTGAGACGAATGTTGCGAATTCCAAGGACTGCCAGATTAACTAACAACGACTGCCTGAAACAGGCTAATGAACCTCGAATATTATATATAATAATGAGAAAGAGAAAAACATCTTTCTTCGGTCATGTGATGAGAAGAGAGGCATTGGAGAACATCAAGACAACTGGAAAGATCGAGGAGAAGAGAGGCAGAGAAATTATGCTGGATGGATTGAGACGGTGGCATGGAGGAATATCAGCAGCAGAGTTAATCCAGAAAACCAAAGACTGAGATCTGTGGAGAGTCATGAACGCCTACGCCAGCTGGCAGGGCACTTGATGATGATGAACTAACAACGATTGCATGAAATAAGCTATTGAAGCTAGAACATTATGTACGACTATAATGAAGTGACATACAATGTTCTTTTGACACGCAATGAGAAGAGTCACTGGAAAATATAGAAAATATAGTGGCGGCTGGAAAGATCAGCGACATCATGGGAAGAAATAGACAAAGAGAAACAATGTTGGATGGGCTAAGACATACATATATAGGAATAACACCAATATAAACGATACAGAACACCAATGGCCCAGCCGATTCCATGAGTTAAAATGGACTTGTTCTCCTATGTCGAGCCAGACTAAAATGTGTGCGAGGAACTTGGAAAGTAAAGGCAGTGGTGTGATACTGACCATATCATTCACCGAGTTCTCATTAATCTAAAAACTTGGGTTTAGCACCATATACATATTGCGTCTATGGTGTGTACAAGTTTCCGTCAATGACCGAGATCTGTGGAGATACATGGACACCCACGCCATTTGTCCAAACAGATGATGACGATGATGACGATTGACCATATCCACAACACCGCGTGTAAAAGAGCCTTTTACTTATACATGAGCAGGATCCTCAGGAGCCAGCAGGTTCGCCTGCCGGCCTGGTGAGTAACAGTTCAAATCCTCATTGATGAGGGGATTGACTGAAATATGGTCATGGACTCACAGGTCAACGTAGCTTAACATTGGTAACAGGAAATGTTCAGCGTCTTGGTGATATAGACGACATCATCCATGGAATACCAATTCGTTTATACAACATGGGGTCAGCACCATATACACACCACGCTTTACAATGTGGATTATGGTCCTGTACTTAATTGTTGCTATGGAAAAGTCAAGTCACCGGCCAGGTTACTTGGCTCCAATGTTGCATACATCAATCGTCACTTTGTGAGTGACGACGTTAATAGCACACCGGTTGCCTTCACTTCCGGGATAATTTCTCGGCACCCACTTAAGGCTGGGTCAACCTGGGAAACCCGTGTCAATTTTACAATCCGGTGTCGATTCTAGGAAGCGTGCTTGACATTGCACTTACGTGAAACCCACTTGTTTAAAACTAAAATAGTAATAAAATTAGTAGAACTGCTGTAAAGTTATGGGAATGTAAAGAAAACATAGATGAATGCAGCTTCACAGAACACAATTATGGAAAAACAGGGTGTTTTTTTTCCCCTTCAAAGTTTTCATTTTCTCTTCATTGTTCTGATGGTTCTTCTTTCTCATCCCGTTCTTATGCCTTAATGTAGTCACTGGAGAGTCTTCTCTGTGATTATATGCTGTGTTTTGAGTATGTATTTGTTTGCCGATGAAGGCGTCCCCGCAACGTCTTGAGGTTCCAGTAATTGTGCTCTGTAAAAAAAAAAAAAAATTTTTTTTTGCGTATCCCTTACGGGACGTTGCAGTCAACACCAGCATTTTCAGCTGCTGTTGATGTACTAGGCAAGTGTTACGTTCAGTAGTTTGCCATTGCTTTCTGAACGACCGGCCCCTATACCTTTTTCGAAAAAACCAGCACCGCCGTGTTTCGAAACCGGGTATACGAGCTCACAAACCGCGTTCGCAAGTCCTTAGCCACAGAGAGCTCTGTAAAACTGTATTAATTTGTGTTATTTTCTATAAGAACGGAAATTTCCAAAATAGCAGCGACCGGGCTTTTTATAGTCAGAGGCGTTCATCTCGCGCTCAGTCGATTGTTCATCTATTTCATGGAAAAGGCTTCTTCATAGTGTTCACAAAGGTAAGAGTATCTGTAGCGGCCGCATTAGCGAAGTTGCTAGTGAACTGCACGGGTAATGTTAAGTGCACTGCTGGACAAAGGTTCGATTCCTTGGCTACGAAAATTAGAGAAAGATTGGCCATTGTGCACACTTCTTCTTCTTCTTCTTCTTCTTCTTCTTCTTCTTCTTCTTCTTCTTCTTCTTCTTCTTCTTCTTCTTCTTCTTCTTCTTCTTCTTCTCTTCAGCGTTCCGAGCCATTGAGGTTCTTTGCTGCAGATACAATCCGTCTCCATTCGTCTCTCTGGTTGACCTTTTTTTGCCAGTCGTTGATTCCAAGTGATTGTAGATCTGTATTTATATTATCTCTCCACCGTCTTCTTGGTCTACCTCGGGGTCTACGGTCATTTATTTCCCGAGTGTAAGCGAGTTGTGTTTCCCTATTATCTTCCATTCTTTATATATGCCCCAGCCATACTGTGCACTCAGGCCAATAAATTGTGACGTCCCTGTCATATCACTAACTCCTTAGCTTCTGCTTCTGGTTAGCTTGATATTAGTATTAATATAATCTGTACTTTTCACAATTTTTAAATGTAAATAGTCTCCAACAACAACGAATTATTGTACACGAATTTTAACGCTCATAGCTTCGATTTTGTGTAATTTTCTTTTCTTTTTCAAGGTTGTACTGACTGGATAAAGTTAGTTTCATGTTCCCTACAGGACGTTTCAAGCTACCCCAGCATTTATTGATTGCTTGTTTTTTATTTACTAGGCAATATTAGTTCAGTAATATATATATATATATATATATATATATATATATATATATATATATATATATATATATATATATATATATATATATATATATATATATATATATATTCATTCATTGGCACCTTTCCGTCTTGACAGACGATAGTTTGGTACATTGTGCTTCAAAAAGGCTTAATAACTACGATCCATGGCGGTGGCGAGTAGTGGCTGGTAAGGCCAATTCTTGCTGCAAATGTTTGCCCACAGTAGGTGCATGTGAAAACATGGTCACTTCCACCATTTTGCACCATCTTACGTCTCTCACGCTCTGTGTGTGCTTTATCTGCAATCATTTTCTCCTTTGTCTTTATTCCATTTCTGATAGTTGCCCTCCATGCAACACGTTCAGCGGCGACGTGCTCCCAATGTGCATTATCAATGCCTGTATCAATCATGTCCCGCTTACACACATCTTTGTATCGTAGTAGAGGCCGACCCTGAGATCTCCTACCCGTCTGTAATTCACCAAAAAAGATGTCCTTTGGTATTCTACCATCATCCATCCTCCTAACGTGTCCTATCCATCTAAGTCTACGAAGACTGAGCATAGAATACACCGTCACACAACCTGATCTTTCCAATACTTCAGTATTTGTGATTTTGTCTTGCCACTTAATACCAAGTATTCTTCGCAGACACCGCATATAAAAGCTGTTTAAACGTTTCTCTTGGCGTGAGTAAGTTGTCCAAGTTTCACTGCCATAAAGAAGAGTAGGCTACTAAGGACACAGGCTTGGTAGACGAGGACTTTTGTTTTGGCAGTAAGCTTCCTGTTCTCCCAGACTCTTTTTGCTAACATGTTCATTGTTGTTGCTGCCTTGCCAATCCTGATGTTGATTTCCTGATCGAGGGATAATTTGCTATTTACTTCTGATCCTAGATATGTAAAATGGTCTACTATCTCCAGTTCGGCGTCGTCAATAAAGATTGATGGTACACCATGTGCACCTTGTGACATAAACTGTGTCTTCTTTTTGTTAATTGTTAAACCACATTCAGAACAAGCATTGGAGAATGCAGATAGTAGATGTTGTAATTCTTCCTCAGAGTGGGTCGTAATCGCAGCATCATCCGCAAAAAGCAACTCTCTGATTAGTACCCTGCTAATTTTGGTCTTGGCCTTCAATCTCTGAGCATTATAGAGGCCACCATCTGAGCGTGAGTGAATGTATATACCGTCATCCTGATCACGAAAGGCATATTTCAGTAGAAGTGAAAAGTATATCCCAAAGAGGGTGGGGGATAGTACACAACCTTGCTTAACTCCACTCTTGATTTCAAACTCTTCTGAAGTTGAGCCATCAAACTTGATTATACCCTTCATGCCTGTGTGGAACGATTCCACAATGGACAGAAGAGTTGGTGGGCAGCCAATCTTCTTTAGTGCTTTGAACAGACCCTCACGACTGACCAAATCGAATGCCTTTGTGAGGTCAATGAAGGCAATAAACAGTGGCTGATTTTGTTCCCGGCATTTTTCTTGCATCTGTCGCAATGAGAATATCATATCAATGGTAGACCGGTTCTGGCGGAAGCCGCACTGTGATTCGGGGTAGACTTGATCTCCCAGGACTTGAAGTCTGTGCAGGACAATTCTGGCAAATACATTCCCAACAATACACAGAAGTGGGATACCCCTATAGTTGTTACAGTCGCTCCGATCTCCCTTGTTCTTGTACAGCGTTTGAATCTCTGAAATCCTGTGGGACTTGTCCTTCTCGCCAGCATAGCTCTATTAGCTGGTGGATCTGTAGAGCGAGTGTGTCTTGCTCACTCCTGATTACCTCTATTGGTAAGGGAATATATATATATATATATTCATTCATTGGCACCTTTCCGTCTTGACAGACGATAGTTTGGTACATTGTGCTTCAAAAAGGCTTAATAACTACGATCCATGGCGGTGGCGAGTATGGCTGGTAAGGCCAATTCTTGCTGCAAATGTTTGCCCACAGTAGGTGCACGTGAAACATGGTCACTTCCACCATTTTGCAAAAGCAACTCTCTGATTAGTACCCTCCTAATTTTGGTCTTGGCCTTCAATCTCTGAGCATTATAGAGGCCACCATCTGAGCGTGAGTGAATGTATATACCGTCATCCTGATTACGAAAGGCATATTTCAATAGAAGTGAAAAGTATATCCCAAAGAGGGTGGGGGATAGTACACAACCTTGCTTAACACCGCTCTTGATTTCAAACTCTTCTGAAGTTGAGCCATCAAACTTGATTATACCTTTCATGCCTGTGTGGAACGATTCCACAATGGACAGAAGAGTTGGTGGGCAGCCAATCTTCTTTAGTGCTTTGAACAGACCCTCACGACTGACCAAATCGAATGCCTTTGTGAGGTCAATGAAGGCAATAAACAGTGGCTGATTTTGTTCCCGGCATTTTTCTTGCATCTGTCGCAATGAGAATATCATATCAATGGTAGACCGGTTCTGGCGGAAGCCGCACTGTGATTCGGGGTAGACTTGATCTCCCAGGACTTGAAGTCTGTGCAGGACAATTCTGGCAAATACATTCCCAACAATACACAGAAGTGGGATACCCCTATAGTTGTTACAGTCGCTCCGATCTCCCTTGTTCTTGTACAGCGTTTGAATCTCTGAAATCCTGTGGGACTTGTCCTTCTCGCCAGCATAGCTCTATTAGCTGGTGGATCTGTAGAGCGAGTGTGTCTTGCCCACTCCTGATTACCTCTATTGGTAAGGGAATATATATATATATATATATATATATATATATATATATATATATATATATATATATATATATATATATATATGCGTGTGCGTGTGCGTTGTGTGTGTGTGTGTGTGTGTGTGTGTGTGTGTGTGTGTGTGTGTGTGTAAATATATGAACAAAGTGCACCCATTCTTTCAGCATCATTTCACTTTGATTTCCAATATGTATGGGATACACAAAGTGGAGAGTGGAAAAGAAGAAGTAACAAAGACATTTATGATCTGTTTAAGTCCCCGCTAATCACTGGTATCATGAAGGCTAATAGACTACAATGGCTGGGGCATATAAATAGAATGGAAGATAATAGGGAAACAAAACTCGCTTACACTCAGGAAATAAATGACCGTAGACCCCGAGGTAGACCAAGAAGGCGGTGGAGAGATAATACATATACAGACCTACAAGCACTTGGAATCAACGACTGGCAAGAGAAGGTCCACCAGAGAGACGAATGGAGACGGATTGTATCTGCAGCAAAGAACCTCAATGGCTCGGAACGCTGAAGAAGAGGAAGAAGAAGATGGGATTGAAAAGGTTTTATTTTGATCCACTGCCCTGGTGCTACAACAGGTAGCAGCGAACCGCCGGACATGGAGAGCCATGACTTCTGCCCTATGCGCCGACTTAGGCTCAAAACTGCCCTGTTCATGATTGGTAGGGTCTATAGGAAAGAAGTTAGGAAAGCGATAGGTGGTGTTCTGGTTTTGAGCGTACCAGTTGTGAGATCATTGATAAGGGACAAAGAACCAATATCGTGGGCCATATAATTACTGGCTCCTGAATGAGAATGATGAATAAACACTTTTTAGACTGTAGTGTGTATCACTTGTAGTAGTAACAGCCAAGATTGCACATGAGACAATAAAGACATTCCCATTTAAAACTATTAGAGCGATCAGTGTTTTTACTATTTGATTTTGCTGAGAGAGACTAAGAACTGATGAGTCCATCCTCATAAATGTGTCGTGTTGATGCTGTGTATTTAGTCATTCAGTCAAACGTCATAGATAATGGGTCGAATTACAACTAAGGAATTACAGTTTGTTCATGATCATCCTATTCCCTTTATACTAAAACTACGAGGAAGCCATGAGGCTATCAAAATAAGAAGATCAATAAATATAGGTACTGGTTAGCACGTTAGTCAGATATGACTGAGCTACCGTATGACAGTAGACGGTACTACCTGCCTCTGTTAGCGTCGAATGTTGGGCTGCGCTCACAAAACCCAACACCTCACATTGTGTCAACGGCTTCGGGTGGAGGAGCACATTTGGGAGGGTACACGCCTTATCCTGGCGCGAGGAAATGCAACCTAAATACAAAATGTCTTGGCAGGGCTGACCAGGCTCTAAGCCTTGGTTAGCAGCTGGTCTAGGATCGAAGCTCTGACAGGCGGACAGTTAGAGCATTGCTTTGCTGATCCGACAGCTTCTGCAGCTTGTCTGGTTCCAGATGTATTGGGCTTACCTTTCCTCTGGAGTGAACTAGGCAGGCCGAGAGAGGGATCATGCTGCATGGTCAACAACACATGGTCTCTAGATTTCAGCTCAGGTATTGTGCTATGGAGAGGCAATAACTCCATGCCTGGTCTTAACCTATCTCGGAATTAAAGCGGGAGGTAGCAGTTACGGTTTATAAGTCCTTGTCAATTGGCGTAGACATGGGGCGCCACGGGTTGCCTCTGACGGTAGGAGACACCTACAGGTGTCACTGATCAGCTACCGCCCGCCTGAAGCTGGGCAGCCCCCGGCCAATTGGGTGCTGATCCGCCACAGCCTGCCTGCTTCAGTGGGTGTTTGGGGCTAGGTCAAAATCTGCATTGCAGGTTGTAAAACCAATGCCTCAGGCACTACTATTACTACTAAAAAGAAAAAAAAAATATATAAACCTCAAGCTTCGGCTTACAACATGGAACGTAACCAAGTGTCCAGGATTTTCCACTGACCTGATGAATATTGACGATGTGAGAAAAATGGCTGCGAACTCAACCGCCTTAACATTGATATAGCTGGCCCGCAGGAGACTTGCCGCGCTGAGGGAGGGTTACTCACGGAAAACTATTACACCTTTTTGGAAAGGTAAAGGACATGAAGTAAACAGACAACATGGAGTGGGCTTTGCAGTGAAGAATTCACTATTGGTAATGATTGGAATTCCAGCTGGCAGAAATGAAAGATTATTATTCCTGCGTTTGGCAACCGCGTGTGGTTATGCCACCATTATTGTTGTTCTGTCCATCAAGAATGATGATGTCCATTCATTTCATCCAGTGTGGTTGAAAGTATGGAGCCGTGAGTTCTAAGATGGCTGTTAAGGCCTATTTTGGCTCGAAATGTTCTTTGACAATGCGGGCAAAGAATGCTTGACGTTCCAGGAGGAGGATCTCCTGCAGTGGTTTATTTGTCCAGCCTTTTCTTCACAGCTCTTGCAGTCCTGGTTGCTTCACAAGTGACTGCACCCTTATGTAATGATGCACGCCATGAGTTAAAGTCTTTAGCAGCAGTCTCCAATGTGTCAGGATGAATTCCAAAAGCTTTCAGTGAGACTTTCAGAGTATCTTTAAAGCGGTTCCTTTGGCCGCCTTGGGAGCGTTTACCACAACGCAGCTCGCCGTAAAAAAATTGTTTAGGGAGCCTGTGATCTGGCATACGAGTTAAGAGACCAGCTCAGTGAAACTGATTTTTCATTAGTAGAGTGTGGATACTGGGCATGGATACTCTTTCTAGAATTCCGTGTCTGGGATCTTGTCTTGCCATTTAATCTTCAATAGCTTCCTAAGGCAGACTGTGAGTAGTAGCAACACAAACTCCCGTGTGTTGCCGGGGCCCATAAGGGAAGCAAAGAATAGCAACACTGTAGCCTACCACGCATGTCGTAAGAGGCGACTAAGGAGGTTTGATGGTTCCGTCGCCCTGCTACTGAGTGAGTGCGTGGCGCGACACTGTGAGCCGTGGGTTTCGTGTAAAATGATTTTGAATCTGCCCGAGTGTTTTTGGGAGGTGACTGCATGTTCGGAGCGATGGCAGATGGCTATGTCCCAGAGTTGACCGGTTTTTGCCTTACGCAGAAATGCGTGGCTGCTGGGCTTCTGGTTGACTGCCACTGCCATCGGCGATGAACTGTATGTATTTCGTGGACTGTGTGGGTGAACATCTAGGAAACATCCAGATGGGAAAATGACTGCCGATTCCACCAGAGATGAACTGGGTGTTTCGTGGGGGACTATTGTGTTGACATTCTGGCGGCGGCATTATGCACAGTGTATCTGTGGGCTGTTGTTTGTCGAGACTCCTGTCTTTTCCACTTTTCACATTGGGCAGCGGTGAGCATTTTGTGTGATATTCACTGGCACAGGAACGGAGCATATTGGGGACGACCCGTTGCTGTGAGGTTGGAACTACGACTAACTAACTAACTAACGAGTAGTAGGGGAGACGGAAATCAGATATCATTTGGTGGAGCCTCCACCGATGACCTTGACCTCGGCTGATTTCCACTCCTTCTAGGTCCTGCAGTTGGGCGGGTACGGGGCGATATCTAGGTCATATCTAAGGGCGATAATTCTAAGAAACTCTTATTTCCAAGGGCAGATAACTATTGAGTGGGTGTATAAAACTTTAATTTATTTAAAAAAAAATATCGACCAGGTGCGGGGTGGCTGCGAGGGGGTGGGGCGCGTGGAGTGAAGCTAGGCGATTCGGGTTTAAACTCTATCATCACACGGGATACAAATGAAAACCTTAAAATGTAAAGATGATAGGTAATATTGGTTGTTGTGGGTATGGCTTGATGTCATTCGTTGATAAAGGGTGGGTAGAGGATATTAGTCCTCTTTAGAGGGCCGCAGTGGTATATACAGTATTAAAATAAGGTTACAAATGAAAATCTTAAAAAGTAAAGATGGTCGGTATTACTGGTTGTAGTGGGTACGGCATAGTGTTATTTGTTGTCAGGGTGTGGATCGTGATTATTAGTGATATGTAGAAGGTTGAGTGGTATATACACTATTAGCATAGGGTACAAATGAAAATCTTTAAAAAAAGAGTAAAGATTACGTGTATTATTGGTTGTAGTGGGTATGGCTTAGTGAAATTAGATGTTAAGGGGTGGGTGAGTAGATGAGTACTAGATAAGTGATCGAACACTAACATCATACGATTTCAGATAGGTAAATGTAAACCTAAAATCGAGCTCGCTCTCTCTATCTTTCTCTCTCTGTCTCTTTCTCTCTCCCCTTGTGTCTATATGGGTCTTTGTTTCGCTCACCAGAAACCCATTTCCAAGACCAATATTTGTTCTCAAACTTGTCTGCTTAGTGCTACACTTCACAGCCAGACAAAACTACAGCTTCTATGTACCACTTCAACTTTCAAATAAGCAAATATGTTAACCAAAATAGACAAAAATAGCAGTCAGACTTATAAATATCTCTGCCAAACATATGAAAAGTAGGACACATTGTTAACCAAATGTGAAGAAAATATCGTTCAAAGAGAGAAATATTTCAACTAAGCTTATAAAAAATAGGAAAATTTTGTCAGCCAAATGGGGAAAAATTCGCTCAAATACAGAACTAGCTCAACCAAACTTATGAAAAGGAGGAAACCATGTTGGTCAAATACAGAAAGATCTCGATCAAATTTATAAAATGTAGGACAATTTGTTCACCGAAGGGGACAAATATTGATCTAACTAAGAAAGATGCTGACCGAATTAGGAAAATACGTTAACGAAAGCAATAAAAATATTGGCGAATTACAGAAATGTCTCCACCAAACTTATAAATATCTCTGCCATACTTATGAAAAGGAGGAAACTTTGTTAACCTAGGTAAAAGAGAGAAATATCTCACCCAAACTTATAAAAAGTAGGAAACTTTGGTAACCAAAGTGAAAAGTCATAGCCAATTTACAACCAAACTTATAAATATCGCAGCCAAACTTATGAAAAATAGAAAAATTTGTTAACCATATATAAAGAGTTTGGTCAATTTTCAACCAAACTCATAATAAGTAGGGAACTTTGTTAACCAAATGGGAAAAGTTTGAACAAATTTCAACCAAACTTATAAAAAGTAGGAAACGTTGTTAACCAAATGTGAAAATATTTGGTCAAGTAAAGAAATATTTCATCCAAACTGATGAAAAGTAGGAAAGTTTGTTGGCCAAATGTGAAAAATTGTGGCCAAATTTCAAGTAATCTTAAACATATCGCAGCCAAACTTATAAAAAGTAGGAAACTTGGTTAATAAAAGATGAAAAATGTTGACCAAATTTCAGCCAAACTTATGAAAAGTAGGAACATTTCTTAACCAAATGGGAAACATATCCCACGTTGTCATTTCACATCCGCAATAGTGTTAGGTCTCCATCCAACCAGCAGTGTCTCGTTATGAGGTCGACCTTTTCTTAAAACCACGTTTGGCTTATTGACCCCTTGAATACTTCTACCTCATCTTCTAACCGACTTTCAACGTTTCGTACCACTTAACGCTAACATTCTCTTTGATCACACCACAACCGGCTTTCTGCTGACTGGGCAAATTTTCAAACTACTAGAGATAATCCTCTGTCCCATATGCAAACAACAGTTGTATTTCAGAAAATAAAAGTATCTTATGTAATAAGTCCCTATTTTTTTCCCCGCGTTTCCATCCTGTTTCAGGATATTGCTGTCAACACCAGCATCTTTCAGCTGTATGTTGATTCCTAGGCTAGATTACGCTCATCAGCACGCCACGACTTTCTGAGCGACCGGCTGCATACTCTCATAAGTCACTAGAGTGACTCGAACCACTTCTAATTCTCGTCCGCTCACGTTGACTACGAGAGTATTCGGGATTAACGGAGAAAGCTGCTAACCCCTCGGCCAGACTGTGTGGAAGTGGTTTAATTTCCTAGCATGTCGCTGGTAAACAGTCCATGTTTCACAAGCATATAGCAGTGCGGATAATACAACTGCTTTATAGACTTTCAGCTTTGTTTGCAGGCTTATTCCATTTCTGTCCCATACATTCCTGTACAGTTTGGCAAAGGCCGCGCTGGCCTTGGGGATTCTTGCATTTACTTCGTCAGGTGTGGCAGTTTGTGACACGGTGCTGCCAAGATAGGTGAATTTGTCCACAACACTTAGTCTATGATTGTTCACCTTGATATTCCGCACGGTGTGATATTTTCCTGGAGCTGGCTGGCACAAAGCTACAATCTTCTCCGAGCTGATACTGAGCCCAAAGTTGGCACAGGCATATGGGAAAGCTGAAACATTGTGTTGCATGTCTGCCTCTGAGTTGGCATACAGAGCACAATCATCAACAAACAGCAGTTCTCTGGCGGTGTCGCTGTTAGTTTTAGTTTTGGCTTTTAGTCTTCTGAGATTGAACAACTTTCCATCCATGCGGTAATTGATGTCTATTCCACTGTCTATTTACTGTTCTCGAAGGCATTCGTCAGCATAGCTGAAGACATAAGGCTGAACAGTGTTGGTCAGTGTTGGAACAGTGTCTCTTCACTGTTCTCGAAGGCATTCGTCAACATAGCTGAAAACATAAGGATGAACAGTGTTGGTGTCAGAACACATCCTTGCTTCACCCCATTGGTGACAGAAAAGGGCTCAGACAGTTCACCATTTTCCTGTACTCTTGCCTGCATACCATCATGAAATAGCCGCACTATTTGGACAAACTTTTGTGGACAGCCATATTTCGCCATAATCTTCCACAGTCCTTCTCTGCTGACTGTATCAAAAGCCTTGGTAAGGTCAATGAAAGCGGAGAACATTTCAGAGTTCTGTTCCTGACATTTAGACGAAGCCTTGTTACAAACCTTTGAGAACAAAGTCTTAAGACGCATCTTTGGACCCATTAGGGATACACAAAGTGGAGAGTGGAAAAGAAGAAGCAACAAAGACATGCATGATCTCTTTAAGACCCCGCTAATCATAGTATCATGAAGGCTAATAGGCTGCAATGGCTGGGGCATATAGAAAGAATGGAAGATAATAGGGAAACACAACTAGCTTACACTCAAGAAATAAATGACCGTAGACCCCGAGGTAGACCAAGGAGACGATGAAGGGTTAATATACATGCAGATCTACAAGCACTTGGAATCAACGAATGGTAAGAGAAGGTCCACCAGAGAGACGAATGGAGACCACTTGTATCTGCAGCAAAGAACCTCAATGACTCAGAATGCTGAAAAAGAGAAGAAGAAGAAGAAGAAGAAGAAGAAGAAGAAGAAGAAGAAGTTCCTGACATTTCTCTTGCAGCTGCCTTGCAGCGAAGATCATGTCGCAGTTTCTAGTTCATTTCTTAAGCCACACTGATCTCAGGAAAAAGACCTTGATCGAGATGGGCCGTGAGGCGATTGAGAAGAAGTTTTGTGAGTATCTTCCCTGCGATTGAGAGCAAGGAGATGCCTCGGTGGTTGTCACAGGATTGGCGGTTTCCTTTACGTTTGTAAAGGTGGACTATTGACGCGTCCTTGAAATCCATTATTACCATTATTACCACGAAAATTTGTACGACCGTTCGACAAAGTCTCGATAAGCGCCCACTCTCTCTCGATGAGTAGTGGGCCTGCAGTCAGTAAGCTGGTATAGCTTTTTTTTTCGGTTAGTCCTACCGGCGTAGCTTGAAAGCTCGTCGGTAGGCGTCCAGTGGTTTTGCATGTATCACCTTGTACCGGGAGGGCGCGCTTTAGCGATGCTACTCTTGGCTTGCGTGTGCGTGAATAGTCCGTCTGTCCGATAGATATCTGGTTGATCCTGCCAGTAGTCATATGCTTGTCTCAAAGGTACAAGGTGTGCGTGAACGTCTGGTCCGTCAGTCGCCATGTGCACTTGTGCGCTGCTGAGGCTCAACCGTAAATCGGGAGATCTGCTCGCATCCTAGACGAGCAGTATCTTCTGTGGGCAGCCTCTCGCCTCTCGTATGTGTGGTCCGTTCTTGCGGTCAGTCCGTCTTCGGCGAAGGAAATCTTATTGATCCTATAAGTAATCATACGCTCATTGCTTGTCGCTACGCTTCTCTTAAAACTGAAAACTAAAGGAATTGACGGAAGTCTGCACGAGGCTCTCGAGAGCCAATATATACAGGGATAACTGGCCCGTGGCAGCCTAACGTCCACTGCATCTGTGTCCGTCTTCCAGTCGTCTTGCCATGCTCGCCACTGGAGCCAGACGGGCACAGACGAGGGAGCGGGGGCGAAGGTTTTGCGCGACCACTTCCTCGCTATACAAAACCAAAGCGCAAGTCATTCGTTCCTCATCAAATCAAAAGATGTAGTATAATGAATGGTCATCGTCAATGAATGGTCAATGTCATTCATGATGGACGAACATCGCACTGCATATGCACCGACACTCACTTTCTCTGATGATGTGAAGTTTAATTCCATGAGGAGTAAGACTCTGTAATCAATGCAGTATCAACATCTGACTACATGTATATACATGTGATTTTAATGCTCACGTGGGCAATGACTCGAGTTCATGGCCAATGTGCCTTGGAAAATACAACATCGGGCACATGAATGAAAATGGACAAAAGCTGATGAAGCATTGCACCGTAAACGATTGATCTATTACAAATACCCTTTTTTAAAACAAAAGAGAGGCGTAAGGTCATATTGAAGCACTAAGATCCGGCCATTGGCATCAGCTGGACTTCATCACCACACAGAGACAACCGTAGAATGAAACACCATTAATTCGAAGTTAGCACAGTGCTGATTGTTATACTGATCATTCTTTAGTTGTTGCAAGAGTTAGACTGAGAGTAAAGAGAATCTACACGACTTAACACAAATCTAGCCCCAGGATGAATATTATTAACAACCAAGATCCTGATAAGTGCTTCGAGTTCCAACAGCAACGCGAAGACGCTTTCATTGATACATCAGACAATTGTACAGCAAGTGAAAAGTGGGGTAAACTCTTTATAAAACAGCTGTAGCGGATTATGGCACTGTGGTTCATACCAATGCCAAGCCTGGACAATGACAGAAACAGAGAAAAGAAAAATCACAACAACAGAAATGAGATTCCTGAGAAGAATACTAAACGTATCAAGAAGAGTGCCAACGCGTCTTTAGGGGTGCGTGTACGCGGCGTTGACAATTATCACTAAACGTGCGTTAAAACACAGTGAAGTAACGTCTGTTTCTGAGTTGTAGACTGGCATCATATAACACTTTATTTTTTCAACACTAACTGTCCAGTTTGGCGACATCGGCACTCTGGCCATTAAACACATTGCACATTAGCCCGAAAAACGAGTTATCATAACAACTACTTACGCCTGCCCCGCTTAACGTGGCCTCAGGCTATTACAGGTGGTCAACTGCCCGCACACTACACAGCTGGACCTGATGGTCGAATTGTCATGTTCGCCGCCTGGTCGCGGTGGTGAATTTATCAGCCATCATCGCCAGCTTTAAAGATGTAGAGTTAATTGCTTTTCTGCCATTAATCTCCCCAGACGCTCGATGGCTGCACTGTCGGATCTAATCTCCATTTTCCAATCTGTCTGTGATGGCGTCCGATCTCCGACTGATTCTCTTTGTTCGTGGGTCCTTCTCGCCCTTCTGATCACGTGGCCTCCGCCTTGGTCTTTCATCTTCAGCTGTCTACCGGTGTATCCGTTTCCTCTGGCTCTCCGTAATTAATCACCCCTCTTACTGTCTAATTTATCTATGTTACTGATAACCTGCTATTATGTCCACCCGGCTCATGGCATATGCCTCCCCCAATTTCAAAAATGTTCTAACATTTTTGGGCTCCACATTTCTCTACACCTGCCATGAGTCCCCATTAGTCGCACATTCCTGTCTACTCCCTCATGCCTTAGAGCTTGCTTATCAGTTTTAATACACTTCACTCTTGTGATACTTCGATCTTCTGTTGTACATCATACCAGATATAATTATCTGTATGTCGGACACGATTTATCCGTCTCTTTCCCAGTAGACATCGTGTGACCTCAGCCCCCGTTGTATTCGGCAGGGTGAGGTCCAACGTCATATGAGTCCCAATGCCCCACCCCGGACATTCCCATATGGTACCTCATTCATACCTCGGTAAGAGCAACTGACACCCTTCTCCAAGCCCTTACGCCCTGGGTGCAGGAGCGTGTGTATTACAGAAGTCTCGACTTTACGCTCATCTCTTTCAGCTCTTGAATTGCTAACGAGTAATATATGCTACGACTGTGGATCTCTTTGGTGCTTATGACTATATGACTCTTGTATTGGTCTTGTCAAGATGTGTGTGAGGTAGGTTGCCATAAGTCATTCTTTCCTCTGGACTTCGCTTGTGATCTTTGACTGATTCTATTCTCTTCCTTTATCTTCTCTGTTCGTTCCTGGTATTCTTCATAATGCCTTTTACTTTGTACTCTTACCGATACCATGTTACTTATGTCCATCTAAATTCATGCCAATGTAGTTTATGTTAAAATAATTATCCTTCTACTCCTCTTTCATCTTCATTCATACTATGGTCTCTCTCTCTCTCTCTCTCTCTCTCTCTCTCTCTCTCTCTCTCTCTCTCTCTCTCTCTCTCTCTCTCTCTCTCTCTCTCTCTCTCTCTCTCTCTCTTATCCATTCTCATGAATGCATTTTATTTCATTTGTCTTCATATTCACCCTCTCATTTTCTTCGTAGACATTCTTTCGCTCAACTATCTTTAGTTATACTCTTATGGCACATGATAACAATGTTGCATAACTTATTTCTTTCATCTCTACATGCAGCTCTCAACCTACAACTTTGTCATTCTATCCTGCATGACATATAACATTGCAATCGCATGTACTATCACAATTAAAATTTGAAGATTTAATTACCCCTTGAATATGGGTGTATCATCGATAACTGAATCAAAATCAGTGCACATGAACGATTTCAGTATCATGTTGGTGTATTAAAACTCTCATTTACTCTTTCGCTCCTTTGTATCTCTTTTGTTCCCTGTTGGTTCATGTATTAGCTAGTTACTTCTTCTATCTCTCTTATCCTATGAGTGCCATATCTCTGACAGATAGTGGTTTTCGACCCACTGTGTCCTGTCTTTTTTTATTTATTTAGCTGATGTGCTTTCTTGTTGTTCTCTCTATGAACTCTCTCATTTCTTTTTACCCTCGCTTCATTCTATTTGTTCTCTGCATGATGGTCTTCTCTCCAGGTAATCTTATTACAATAGTGTACAAGGTGTAATCAATAATGGTACAATCTTCGGTATGATAATGTGACTGATGTTCATATGAATACAGCAATGCAGTGATGTTTCTGTTTGTACCTGTATAACAATAACGTGATGTTTCCATTTATAAGTATGTTTTATGAGTTTATTTTATTCAGTGTTGATGAATGATGTTAATTATTACTTCCATAGTTGGCTGTGGCTAGTATCTGTCTTATTTGAATGTTGTCAGTAGTATAGTAGGAGGTTTTGCCCCCCCCCCCAAATGCGGAGTCAACTCCGCAATATTTTCTTATATAGCTCTATGTGACGTCACAGCAATCCGCCCGAAATCGACTCCGCATTTTCAAGGGGGATCCAAAGGGGACATAACTTATTTCTGGTCTTATGACATCCGTTATTGTTGTGTGATTTAAAGATGGCGAAAAGATGGCGGGTATTGTTAGTTGTAGTAGTGGATGATGGGGGAAGATTAAAAGATGTGTTGGGGTGGGGGAAATAAAAAATGGCGCTTCATTGTTAAGCGGTAGGGGTGGTGGATTCGTAGTGGTCGATATCGGGATTGAGGTGTGTGTCCGTGGGCGGGGCGGGTGAAAGTGAGGGAAGCGGGCGGGTGATCGTGTGTGTGTGTCCGAGGGCGGTTGATCGGGTATGTGTGTGCGAGGGCGGGGCGGGTTCAAGTGAATATAAAATATGTGCCGTGGATGGGTAGGTGTTTATTATTAGTCATGGATCCTAGATGGAAACATCCTTTTACCGTATTGATTGCGGGGCCAACGGGGAGTGGAAAATCCGTCTTTGTGAAAAAGTTTCTGGCTCATCTTCCAGACATGGTCGACCCGATACCAGAGGAAGTTATATGGTGCTACGGAGAATGGCAACCCATGTATGAGACTATGAAGGGTGTCCAGTTTAACGAAGGTCTACCGGATATGGAAAAAATGGACAGGAGATAGACGTCGACTAGTGGTGATAGATGACCTAATGTCCGAGACAGATGATAGAGTGACTAAATTATTTACTAAGGGTAGTCATCATCGCAACCTCAGCGTTATGTATATAGTCCAGAACCTCTTTGCTAAGAATAAAGAACAAAGAACCATCAGTTTGAATTCGCATTACCTAGTGGTATTTAAGAACCCTCGAGACGGATCGCAGATTACCAATCTGGCTAAACAGATGTACCCAGGCAGCGTGTCATATGTCCAAGAGAGTTTTAAAGACGCCACATCGGATCCACACGGGTATTTGCTCTTTGACCTTCGACAGGAAACACCGGATCAGCTCCGTTTAAGAAGCAGTATTTTCCCCGATCAGCGTCAAGTCGTCTACGTCCCTAAATAATATGTCCAGCCGAGTGAAACGTCACGGGGCCATGCTGCGGTTTTTGGGCAAGGCGAAACCGACTGCCGTAAAAGCCGTAATTAAAACAGCGTCACCGGACCTCGTCCAATCAATTTGCGAGTGCTGTCACAATGTATTAAAAGGTAATGTTCCACTGACACCGGCTCAGAAGAGGCGTCTGCGGCGACACAAAAACAGTCTGAGAGTCCTTACGGGTAAGAAACTGTCTATCAAGAAACGGAAACAAATCTTGCAAAAAGGTGGATTCATAGGCGCTTTATTAGGTCCTATTCTAAACGTGTTGAAAGGTGTCGTGGGTTTGTAATGAAGAAAATGATCCTGATCGACCCCCGGCTGTTGGAAAAACCCTATGTACCACCCGACACACTAACTGATAACCTGCGTGACCTGGATCAGCAAATGCAACAAGAACCTGGAAACCGAAGATCTACCACTGCGGGAGAAAGCTCGAGTGTATCAGCAAACCTTGCAGCGGTATCTGAATCGACTTGAGCAATACAGACAAAAGCCTTTAGGCACAGTGGATATCAAGGAACAAAAACCCGAAGTCAGCCTTTTACCAGCACCAGTAGTCGAGACTCCAAGTCAACCGACACCTATTCAAGAAGTATCAAGTAGTCAAATTGTCGAGCCCAAGATAGTCGAGACAACACCGCCTTACAGACTTAGGCGACACAAAAAGAAGAGTAGGATACCCACACCCAAGTGGGAAAAATGGCCGCGCAATTAAGAAAATATTACTACGATCCTCAGAAACCCGGGGCCTATGGCGGTGCCGCCGCTTTAAAACGGAATACTACATTGAAGAATATAGAGACTTGGCTACGACATCAGGATACGTATACTTTACATAAACCGATCCGTCGTCGTTTTCAGAGACGTCAGACCATAACCGGTGGTATAAATCAACAGTTTCAAGCCGACTTGATAGATATGAGACTATTACAAAGATATAACGATGGGATGTCGTATCTAGTGACGTGTCTCGATGTGTTTAGTAAATATGCTTGGGCCATCCCGATCAAGAAGAAAACGGGGAAAGAGTTAGTGGCGGCAGTGGGTAAAATTTTTGCCGATAGACAACCTATAAAATTTCAGACCGACAAAGGATCAGAATTTGTCAACCGATCCTTTTTAAAATTTCTGAAAGACCAAGGTGTGCATTTCTTTACGACCGAGAACGAAGACGTTAAAGCCGCGATAGTGGAAAGATTCAATCGAACCCTTAAAGAAAAAATGTGGCGGTATTTCACCAAGACCAATACACTACGCTACGTCGACGTGATAGATAAGCTGATCCGCAACTACAACGGTTCATATCACAGAACCATTCGCATGGCGCCCGTGAAAGTCAACTATACTAATCAAGAAGAAGTGTGGAATAATATGTACCAGAAGCAATCCGCATCAAGAAAAGTCCATTTTACAGAAGGGGACCGAGTCAGACTGGCTCAACCCAAACAACCTTTTAAAAAGGGATATATGCCCGCGTGGACAGAAGAACTTTTTACCGTCAGTCGTATAACCCAGACCAATCCGGTGACATATGTGCTAAAAGATGATTCGGGAGAGGAACTTCAAGGTTAATTCTATCGAGAAGAGATCCAAGCAGTCGGCGCTAAACAAGTGTATCGGATCGAAACAATCTTACAAGAAAGACCCAGGAGAGGTGGTGGTAAAGAGTATTTAGTGAAGTGGTTTGGGTATAATTCGTCATTCAACAGTTGGGTCTCAGACCTAACCAGATACCGAAACTAATGGAAGAAACCGTGGAAACTAACCCACAAAGTAACTCACCCAGCGAAAGAACTTCGTTCTGGTGGTTGTTTGGCCAGCGAATACCGCGGTTAGAGATTGTCTTCTTCTGTCAGATGATAGTTATATACATCGTCATTGGCGTCTCACTATTCAATCTGTCTCGAGGCGGCACCGAAGAACCCGAGGGTAAGCTGTGGATTGCTCTATTAAGAAGTTGTCTGGGTTACCTATTACCGAACCCTAAATTATGAGTTTCTACGTGACGTTACCGAGCAATGCTTCACCGAACATGTTTCCCAATAATACTCCAGGCCACTATTTTGTCAAGTTACCGCAGACTATTGAGGTGAATCAACACTACGAAGTGGGTCTGGCCGAAATTCAGTTTCCCAACTGCTACTGCAATGTGGTAGTGAATGAAGTGTGGATAAGATATAACCAACCCAACGGAGGAATCATAAAAAGGGTTTGTCCCCCAGGGCTGTACAGTTCACCAGAGGCGTTTATAGCGGAGCTGAATCAACTAATGAAAGACCCGGAGTCGGGTGACAAGATGCTTGTTAGATTCCATTTCAACAAGACATCAAGGAAGGTCATCGTGAAGATAATCGAACCGGGGGCCACTGTTACCTTTAGCGACAAGTTGCATGAGCTGTTAGATATAATTGAAAGTGCTGGGTCGTTAGACGTAAATAACGACCTGCAAAATGTCTACGTCTACTGCGACCTCATAGCCTCCAGACCAGTCGGAGACGCCATGGTTCCACTACTAAGGACAGTGCCTGTTATGAACCAGCTCGCAGCCTCAGTGTTTCGCATCTACGACAAACCACACTATGTACCATTGAGTCGGTATTCCTTCGATATGGTGGAGATCCTTTTAACCACTGAGACGGGGACAACGATCTCATTTGCCAACGGAACTTCAGTGCTGACGTTACATTTTCGTGCGCGGAAACATTCAGAATTAGAATAATGGTGAAATACGTAGCGTTACGTCGAAATCCCAGACTGTACGAAGATTTTTACTGCAACCAAGCTGGTCATGGCATGCCAGTGTTTGTGGGTGGTCGGTGTCAGATAGGCCGTGGTATCGGGAGTTTCTTCAGTGGACTCGGTCGCACGATTCTACCGTGGTTAAAGACAGGAGGTAAGGCCCTACTCCGCGAAGGTGTCGGCACGGGTCTCCGAGTGGCCCAAGATGCTTTGGCTGGTAGGAATGTTGGAGAAGCCTTTAAAGACCATGCCAAACAAGCCGGTCAACGTTTACTGCAAGGAGCTGTCAACCATGTTAGCCAATCGGGTAGCGGTCTTAGAAGAAAAAGACGCGCAGCGCCACCTGGCGAGCCCAGTAAACGTATAAAAATGACCCCCGCTCCTCGTCGAGCTCATAAGAAGAAGAAGAAGTATTCGGATATTTTCGCATAATGGCTTTAATTCACCCTCATTCTTGTGAGTGTCTTCATTCTGGTTTGGATCTGTTTAGCGTACCACCCACGCAAACGGCGGTAGAAGAGGGGCAGTGTGTGGAGATACATCCACTCGCGTCTCTAGCTCCAGGCGCACCTATAGAATTTGTCATATCTGGTACAAGCGAAGAGTATCTGGATCTGTTTAACACGTTTTTACACGTCAGAGCAAAAATCACATTACCCAACGGTGACAATCTACCACCCACGGCCGACGTCGCCCCGGTCAACTATTACCTGCACAGTCTGTTTTCTCAAGTGGACGTCTCACTCAACGACACGCTAATCACTCCTAGTGAAAACACATATCCGTATAGAGCCTACCTAGAAGCCACTCTGAACCATGGGGAGGAAGCCAAGAAAAGTCATCTCTCAGCCGCACTTTATTATTATGATACAGCCAATTTTCTCGATGATGCGCAAGGCGATAACAACAAAGGACTAAGTACACGTCGCCAACTAGCCAGTGAGAGTCAAGAAATAGATATGATGGGTCGACTGCACGCCAACATTTTTGTGCAAGATCGCTACATGATAAATGGTGTGGATGTAAAAATTAAGCTGACTCCATCGAAATCCACCTTTAACCTTTTGGCCCCCGACGGTGCGGTAGGTTACTCTTCGATTATAACATATGCCACACTGGTTGTTCGTAAAGCCAGACTAAACCCCGCCATCGCTCTCGCCCACGAGAAAGCCTTGATGAGAACCAATGCCAGATTCCCGATCAAGCGTGTGGTGCTAAAAACATTAGCTATCCCTCGGGGTATGTTATCTCACACCCAAGACAATCTGTTTATGAGTCAAACACCCACTCGCATCGTGATCGGACTTATTACATCAACAGCCTTTAACGGCACCTTCAATGCTAACCCTTATAATTTTCAAACCTTTGGACTGACGTATCTGAACGTAACTGTCGATGGTCGATCTGCCACCAGCAAACCCTTAACCATGGACTTTGACCGTAATCAATATGTACGAGCCTTTTTTGGTACTAATCTAGCGATGGGTCTGGTGGGTAAAGACGCTGGTAATTCAATTGACTATACGCAATATAAACAGGGTTATACTCTGTACGCCTTTGATCTGAGTCCCAGTTTACTGGACGGAGATCAGTTTGAGATGCCGAGGACTGGACCTTTAACACTGGAATTTAAGTTCAACTCACCCACCCCAGAACCATTACAAGTCGTCGTCTACGCCGAGCACGACGGGATAATTGAAATTTCCAAGACCAGACAAGTACTAACAGATTACACCTCGTAATGGACACGGACCAGATTACCAGAATACTACTAGCTGATACGTATGTGGGCCGGTTAAAGGTCAGAGTGTGCGCTCGAGATCAGTTACCTAGACACCTAGATAGAACTAGGGCAGCGGCGTTTGTCGTAAACACTGACCCTATCGATAAACCAGGTTCCCACTGGATTGCCATGTATTATGATGGATCAGGTAAATGTGAGTACTTTGATTCGTTTGGTCTGCCACCCTTACATAGCGACCTCCTCAAGTTTATAGACCATCACTCAGACAGACCGCTGATGTATAACACACGTGTGTTACAAGACGTATTAAGTAACGCCTGTGGTCTCTATGCTATCTATTTCATCATGCTGAAAGGGCGTGGAGCGAGCATGACCCGAATTCTCCAACCCTTTTCAAACAAACAATGGGTCAACGATCGGTTAGTAGAGCGCTTAGTCATGCGATACGTAAAACAAGATGACCTTGAACTAAGACGCATGACCTAAATCCAGCTGAAACCGGTTTACGCTCAAACACTAGTATATATATAAACCCGCTGGCGGTAACAGTCACCCATTCTTAAGATGACTACTGAACTCAAGACTGTGCCTGCTAACTGGGTCTACATGACTCGTGGTGGTGAGACCGTTAGACCCGTGGGTACTGGTGTCAAGGCAGTGTTTGTCTCATCCTACAGAGGAACGACCACGTTACACATCCGTCGCTTTTTTGGTGATACCCAGAACAAATTTCCAACGAAATTAGGGATGACACTCAGTCGTCAAGAATATGAGCAGTTAATCGCTATGCATAGTGAGATTATCGCTGACTTTGATCGACTCAGTCAAGTTAACAAACAACCAAACCAAGTCACCAACTGTATTCAAGATATTCACCCCATTCCAGTCATCATTAGTGGGTCGTGTGCTGCCCCAGTTGTTCAACCAAACTACAACAACCAGATGTTTGATGTACCCGACAGTCAGATGTTTGACACACCCTTTGACTTCAATACACAGATATCAGCCCGACAAAAAGGAGACCAGCAAACAGCCTATGACTACACACCAAGCGACAGATATTTACCAGGCTACCAGTCGAGAGACCAACAGCCAACCTATGACTACACACCAAATGACAGATATTTACCAGGCTACCAACCAGCCTACTCAGACAGTTGTATTCCAGAGAAGAAGGCCAGAAAAAACAAGCAACATATCTAACTCTTTTTTATGTGAAAATAAAAAAATAAACAAGAAAAAAAAATATGTTGTTTTGGTTTTTTACTAAAAATGTTTTTGTACTTGTCTCTGCATTCATTTGTGATTTTGTTCTTGTCTCTCTGTTCTCTGTTGTCTTTGTTCATATATATGTATATGTAAATTGTGTACGTGTCTTTGCCCTTGTCTCTTTGTCCACATTTATCGTGGAAGAAGAGATTATGAAGGAATAGTCTAGGGAGAGGGGGAATAGGAAACAGGAGGGGAGGCGGGTGTCAGAGGGAGATGAGGAAATACAGTCCTCGTCCTCACGGCGGGGAAGTAACTAATACGACTGTGGTATGGGTGTAAGGCATGCGACCGTTACAGTTGTTTCCCAGCCTTGGTATAAATAATTCGTCGTGGGTTATCTATAAACAACTGTTAGCATGTTTCAGCATCGCCAGACAGGAGGGGAGGCCGGTGTCAGAGGGGGAGGAGGAGGAGAAAGAATGGAATAGGAGGAAGAGACAGACGAGTTGAGAGGAGAGAGGAAATGAGGCATGTGTTAGAGGGGGAGGAGGTGGAGGAGGGGAAGGAAGAATGGAGGAGGAGGAAGAGACAGACGAGTTGAGAGGAGAGAGGAAATGAGAACTGTGTCATAGGGGGAGGAGGAGGAGAAGAAGAAATAATGGAGGAGGAGGAGACATATGAGTTGAGAGGAGAGAGGAAATGAGGTCGGTGTCATAGGGGGAGGAGGAGGAGACAGGATGAAGAGAAGGGTGTCGGATGAAGAGAAGGAGGTAAAATAGGAGGCCGGTGTCAGAGGGGGAGGAGGAGAAGGAAGAATAGAGGAGGAGGAAGAGGCCGATGAGTTGAGTTGAGAGAGGAAGGGAGGCGGGCGTCAGAGGTGGAGGAGGAGGAGAAGGGATAATGGAGGACGAGGAGAAGGAGGAGGAGGAGGAAGAATTGAGGAGGAGGAGGAGAAAGAATGGAGGAGCAGGAGAAAGAGACAGTTGAGTTGAGAGGAGAGAGAAAATGAGGCCGGTTACAATTAAAAAAAAAAAAAAAAAAAAAAAAATTTAATAAATAAATAAATAAAATAAAAATACGAGGCAAAATTATTTTTTACATCTGGTCGATCTTGGCACATTCTTTAGCGTGTTTTTTGATCAGTTATTATCCAGTGCGTGACAGCCTTTTTATAAAAAATACCGAGGTCAATTGTCCCCATAAACTACTAAGGTGTATTGTTCACGGCGACCTTAATCGGATGTTTAGGCTAAATCCAAAAGTCTATTAATTCCTCACCCGTCAGTGGTTAAAAGTTTAAGAGTCCCCTAAGCTGTATTGTTCACGAAGAAAAGACCTTATTCGATTGTATACAAGATCTATTCAAGTCCATACCCGCCTTTTGTGTTTAATGGGTAGTATAATTGCTGTTTAAGCCGGATAACGGGAAACAGGTGCGTGTCGCACCACTTAAGCCGGATTAAAATAACAAAAGCGACTCGGTAGCTAGCAACCTTGTCGCCTTTTGTATATACCTGGTGAAAGGCTAATTCAGCTTAACGACTGCGGGTCATTCTTAAGCGCCTTTGTGTTGTATGGGTCTTACCCGCCTTTGTATGGATAGTATAATGAATTCAGAGTGTCACTTAAGTCGGCTTAATCCGATCGGGAGCCTGGTCTCTGGGCTATTGTGTAGCGATCTTGCCGGTTTCAATGTATACACAAACAGGTACTTATGAATAGACATTTGTCAAACTTCTATCAACAACCCGCTGACATGTTGTGAGAGGTGTATAAATAACGTACGCGGTGTTGTTACATTTCATTCTCCAAGGATTCAAGACACAGGTGAGCTCGATATTGTGACGTGCTGTGCTATCTTTTCAAGTTTATTTTTTTTTATTTTTCTTGTATCTGTATACAATGTTTGCTTCTTTTTTCCGTCTGATCTTGGTATTATTTTTTCCCTTCTGTGTAGTATGTCAACACTCTAGTTGCAAAGGGGCATATGTTTATTTTGTTGTTTTGTTTTTTCCTCATGTCAATTTTTATTTTATTCTCTCAAGACATCCTATACTTGTGTATTTTCAGTTGTTTAAGAATGTTCCCGTGTACTTGTTTGTTCCATTATGATATTTCCTTGTGGTAAATAATACTACAGGTGCATTAATGTAATATTTATTAGCACCATCTAGCTCCGTGCTCAGATAACTACACAAGTTAAAATATTTATGCGTTTAAAACAATTTGAATAATTTATTTTTTTAAACGTTTTGAAACATCAGAAATGTAAAGTTAAGGAAGTACCTAGGGTTTCCCATCTTCTGATCACTAACGTATCTTATTTCTACAGATATGTTTTTTTTTTTTTTTTTTTTAACGTTTTTTCGGTTCACTAAAGTATTTTGATTTTTTGTCTCTACAGATTGAAAACTTTGCTACCACGGGAAGCATCATATTGAGTTGTGTGTAACCATAGAAAATCTTGATACATTCTGGTATTCTGTCACTCTTGACACAAGTGGACGTTGTCACAAATATCGGTAAGTGTGATAGGTTTTTTACTCATTGCTCTGTTCTCTGTGTTTTTAATATATTAACGAAGTAGCTGTATATCACTAATTCTTCTGTCTATAGGCCTTCACACTGTGTCAAAGTCATGTTACATATGTCTTATACAACATTAGTGGTGTATTATGAACCTGTATAATCACTAACGCGTCTTATTTCTACAGCTATGCATTGTTTACTTTTTCGGTTCACTAAAGTATTTTGATTTGTCGTGTCTACAGATTGAAAACTTTGCTACCACGAGAAGCATCATCTTGAACTGTTTATAAGCAGAGAAATCTCACTCCCTCTCTGCACAAGTCACGGGAAGCATCATCTTGAACTGTGTATAAGCAGAGAAATCTCACTCACTCTCTGCACAAGTGGACTTTGTCACAAATATCGGTAAGTGCGATAGATCGTTTACTCATTGCTCTGTTCTCCGTGTTTTTAATATATTAACGAAACAGCTGTATATCACTAATTCTTCTGTCTATAGGCCTTCACACTGTGTCAAAGTAATTTTATGTATTATAACTAGGATATCACTGACTTAATTTCCTTAATGTTATATCGCTCACACACACACACACACATACACACACACACACACACACACACACACACACACACACACACACACACACACACACATTTTATTCTTGATATCTCATGGAACTATTTTTGGGTAATTTCAACAGACTGTTGTGCTGCGTCACTGACCTGTATCTACCAACAAGAAAAGAAATCACTACAAGTGGACAAGTTGTCATCACAAAGTGGGTCTGGACAGTACAAATAGGTTGGTTATTTATTATATTCTACCTGCCTGTCTGTCTACCTACCTACCTGTTTTACCTGCATGCCTACCTGGCTACCTGTCTGCCTGCCTGCCTACCTGGCTTCATCCCTGTCTGTCTGTCTGTCTGTTTGATACCTGTCTGCCTGCCTGTCTGTCTGCCTACATGTCCGTCTTCATGTCTGTCTGTCTGCCTATCTGCCTACCTGTCTGTCTACCCGTCTCTATGTTTGATGCCTGTCTGCCTGCCTGTCTGTCTGCTTACCTGTATGTCTGTCTGTCTGCTGCCTATCTGCCTGCCTGCCTACATGTCCGTCTTCATGTCTGTCTGTCTGCCTATCTGGCTACCTGTCTGTCTACCCGTCTCTCTCTTTTTGTCTGTATGTATGCCTACCCGTCTCTCTTTTTGTCTGTATGTCTACCTGCCTGTCTGCTTACCTGTTTGCCTGCCTGTCTGTCTAATTACCTGTTTGCCTGGCTGTCTGCTTGCCTGCATGTCTACCTGTCTGCTTACCTGCTTACCTGCCTGTCTTACTGTCTATCCGTCTGCCTGCCTACCTGTCTGCCTATTTGTCTGCTTACCTGCTTGTCTGTCTGTCTACTTACCTGCTTGTCTGTCTGTCTGTTTTGTCTGTCTGTCTGCCTACCCGTCTCTCTGTTTGATGCCTGCCTGCCTGTCTGTCTGCTTGCCTGTCTTCTGTCTCTCTCTCTCTCTCTCTCTCTCTCTCTCTCTCTCTCTCTCTCTCTCTCTCTCTCTCTCTCTCTCGTACTTTCTCTCTCTAAATAATATATACTAAAAGAAAATAAAAGATTGTTAGAAGTTCACACCTGCTTGGTTTTATGTGCATAACACTTAAATATTCTAAAATAACTAAATAAATATTGAACACTAGAAATGTAAGATGTAAACATTGAGCTTTTTAAAATATAAAAGTAACATTTAAATAGTCCAAAATAACATGTAAATATTAAACACTAAAAATGTCAGATGTAAACGAAAACATGTATATATTGAACATTTAAAACGTGAAATATAAATATATGTTTGTGCCTTTTTTCTATTACAGTTACGTGTGTGCCGTATTCAGACCTGTGTGTTCATCAACCATATAAGATGGATTCATCAAGAACCGCAATGCCCAGTACACAGAATGAAGGTCATTTGTGTGTCATTTGTGGGAAGGTTTTCACAGCGCGTCATAATCTTCTTCGTCACATTTGGATCATCCACGAAAATCCACAAAAGGTGTCTTGTCCTACGTGTGGTAATCTGTTTAAACGTCAAGACATTCTACAAAGACACATAAGAACACTTCATGGGATACCATCATCATCATCAGCATCATCATCATCAGAAACACCATCATCATCAACAACCTCGTCGTCAGCAGCACCATCATCATCATCAGCAACCTCATCACGCAAACGGAAGGCAGAGACAAATACACACCCAGCTAAAAGGCAGAAACAAGCAAATGATCTTTTCGAACTCGTAGACGAGGAAGCCGACATATTGTTTTTAGATGGTATTGAGACCTTAGACAAACTCCCCGACGACGTCCAACAGACATATAGGGACAACTGGACAGCTGTTAGGACTCATAACAGCATCAACAAACATATATCGACATATAATTTCTTTCATCGACCAAACTCAGCACAACCAATAGATTGGACCAACAATTTAGAGACGATATTTACCAGCCAGACCAGTCGTTTTAAAATTAATTACAGTCACCACATCATCTTACGGCACATGGAGACAAAGGAGTTGAAATTTTTTCATGCGTCCTCCAACAATGCCTGTGTCTTAGATGTCCCCAAATTAATTAACAACAATCAAGACTTTGACGAATTTGTAGAGACTGTTAAGGAAAGCGACATGTTCAATTATGCATTGCACACTAGACCCGACACCAAATACATTGTAGAGACAATTCCAGCGACTAGTGTTTACGTATACCACAAGACAGAACATCCCATTGGTTGCTGTCTAGAAGATGTACCATTGCACATTACTCAAAACAGAGCCATCAACACACTGCAACGCTCTGACAACCACGCTACACCTTACACCGACAAACTCTGTTTCTTTCGTTGTTTGGCGTTATTTCATGGTTATAATATTAGGGCTCTAATGAAACCCACTGAAAAGTTAGCACATCAGTGGCAGAGAGACCAAAATATAGAATCCATGGCTGATTTTCCCGGAGTTAGATATGTTGATATCCAAAATTTAGAAAAATGTTTTTCCATTACTGTAGATATCTTTGAGTATGATGAAACACAGTCCCTGATCCGAAAACTTAGAGGCAGTGGTAGTTATGATAAGACGTTGAGGTTGCTAGCCTACAGAGACCATTTCATGTATATCAATAACATTGACAGGGTAGCTAGGACTTTTTGTTGTCCAACTTGTGGGAAGTTGTGGAGTGGTTTCTGGGATATGGACAGACACAATACCACCTGCATCGGAGGCAAATCCGTAGATGCTTATAAAGGTGGGGTATACAGTGTGACCGAGACCATTTGGGAAACTATTCAGTCACATGGTATAGACGTAGAAGCGGACTTTGTATATCCTTACAGAGCCACGTATGACTTTGAGTGTTATTTTGACACTAGCACTCTTCCCAAGGAAACCAAGTCCACAAAGTTCTTAGGTAAACATATCCCTCTTAGCTGTTCAGTGGCGTCTAATGTCCCTGACTTCAAGGACCCGGTTTGTTTTATCACAACGGGTGACCCTCTGGACTTGGTAAAAAGGATGCTTGAGCATCTGACTCATATTGCTGATGCGGCTTATGTCTCGATACGCCATAAATTTGATGCTGAGTACACAAAGTTAGCGGAGTACCCCCATTTAGTTGATAAGTTAGATGAGTACCTGAAAGAATTACCGGTGATCGGATTCAACTCGGGGAAATATGATATCAACGTAATTAAGCCCTATTTTATAGAGTATTTCCTCTCTGCCACTGGTGGTCGCTTCAAATATGTGGTAAAAAGAAATAACAATTTCATGAGCATCGCGTCAGAAAAATTAAAATTTTTGGATATCATTAATTACCTAGCCCCGGGGTTTAGCTATTCCAAATATTTAGCGGCTTATGAGGTAGAAGAAAGCAAGGGGTTCTTTTGTTACGAGTATATCACCTCATTAGATAGATTAAAGGAGACTAGTTTACCCCCACACGAGGCGTTTTATTCACATTTGAAAAAGTCCAACATTTCAGATGCTGACTATGCCTACTGCCAACGAGTATGGAGCGAGCACCGTATGTCGACATTGACAGATTTCTTGGTCTGGTACAATAATAAAGATGTAGGTCCCTTTATCGAGGCATTAGATAAGCAAGTTAGTTTTTACGCGGAGCTAGATGTAGATATTTTTAAAGATGCCATCTCAGTTCCCGGGGTAACTATGAAATATCTGTTTAAGACCATCCCCAAAGATGTTTCATTTTCTTTATGTGGCAAGACTGATAGTGGGCTGCACACTACTATTAGAAAGAACATTGTCGGGGGTCCCTCGATCATTTTTCACAGATACCATGAGGTAGGTGAGACTTTGATCAGAGGAGTGAACAAAGTGAAATCCATTAAGGGATATGATGCCAACGCTCTTTATTTGTGGGCCCTAATGCAGCCAATGCCTACAGATTTTCCTGTAATACGAAACACAGAAGATGGGTTCAAACCCCATAAGGTTGGTTTTTACACAGTGCAGTGTAGAGAGTGGTTGGTTTGGGTGTCCCATAGTAAGAACATAGAATTAAAAACCCAGTTTAATGGACGGGAGATGTCTCTAGGCAGCCGACACATTAGAGTTGATGGGTGGGATAAGAAGTCTAAAACCGTCTACCAGTTTCACGGTTGTATGTGGCACGGTCACCAAGACTGTGTGCTGACACGTGGTAAAGAAGTTAACCCGGTCAACAAGAAACCCTTGGTAGATTTGTTTACCAAAACGCGTGAGATTCGCGATTATTTGGTGAAAGAGGTCAATGTACAAGTGGTGGAGATGTGGGAATGTGAGTGGCAGAAACTAAAAAAGGCTGATAAAGACCTTAAGCTTTTTGCAGACACGGCTTTTCCACGCCTCAAACCAGACTATGGTGCAAATCCCATTGACACACAGAATATTCTCGCGGCTGTAAGAGCTGAGACTTTGTTTGGTCTAGTCGAGTGTGACATTCATGTGCCAGACGAGTTTAAAGAGCGATTCTCCGAGATGACGCCTATCTTTAAGAACACAGAAGTGTCTAGAGCCGACATTGGTGTCTTTATGCGGCAATACGCCGAGTCACATAAACTTTTGACTACCCCTCGTCGGACTCTGATAGGTAGTTATACTGGAGAAAAGATCTTGTTGGCCACACCATTGTTAAAATGGTATCTGACACATGATCTAGTTGTCACAAAGATCTACCAGGTGATTGAATATCAACCTGTGCGTTGCTTTCAAAAGTTTGGGGATACGGTATCTGATGCCAGACGTGAAGGTGACAGTGTTACTGCCAGTACCATTAAGGCAGAGACGATGAAACTGTTGGGTAACGCAGCCTATGGGAAGACACTAACCAACAAGGCCAAGCATACCAACGTTTCGTATTGTCGTGGGGCTGATACGCCAAAATTAATTAATGAACCACTATTCAAAAAGATGACCATGCTGTCAGAGGATATATATGAAGTAGAAATGCTGAAGAAGACGACGGTCTGGGATCTCCCCCTCCAAATAGGTTATTTCGTTTACCAATACGCCAAGCTGCGCATGTTACAGTTTTATTATGATTTTTTGGATAGGTTTGTAGATAGGAAGGATTTCCAGCTGTGTGAGATGGACACAGATAGTCTCTATTTAGCCCTTAGCGAGCCGACCCTAGCAGCAGTAGTTAGACCCCATCTTCGGGCAGAATTTTACAGAGTTTATGATAGGTGGTTTCCCTCTGAGACCTGTGATGCCCATAAACAACATTTTATTAGTAGCAGAGGTAGTGTACCAGACTGTGACCAGTGTAAAGGTAAGAAAGTATACGACAAAAGAACCCCTGGTTTGTTTAAATTAGAGTACGAGGGGTCAGGGATGATCTCCTTGTGCAGCAAGACTTACCACTGCTTTGGAGAGAATAACAAGACCAGCACGAAAGGACTCACCAAACAACACAATACCCACTTAGACAGAGACACCTTCTTAGACGTACTCACCACAAAGACAGCAGCTGGTGGGAAAAACGTAGGTTTCAAAACACAGGCTTCCTCTGTTTACACATACGAACAACATAGACAATCACTATCCTATTTTTATATAAAACGCCAGGTGCACAAAGACAACGTCACCACCTCACCATTAGACATATAATACATCTTGTTTTCAAGACCTTTCCCGGTCACAAATTTCAGAGAATCCTAATGTTAGTGTATATATATTTTCTATTAATAACATATGTGTATGTTCACGGTTGTCGCTGTAAAACACAATGACAGCTGTCTTATGAATAATTTTATGTTTGAATCAATGAATAATTTTATGTTTCTGTGAATTGTATTTAAATTTTATCACGAATATATTTTGTGTGATCTGTTTGTAAATTGTATCATGAACATAATATCACTTGTCTTATGAATATGTTTTGTGGGGATATAATACCACTTTTAAAGATTTATGAAAATAAAAATAAAGCAACCATGATTAAACTGCGTTTGCTGGTTTTTTTCTTTTGTAATTTGTTGGGATGTCAGCTGTCTTGTTTTTATCTCTTGTTTTCATGTTTCTTTTTTATGTTGTTCTTGTATTTTCTCTTTCTTGTTTTCCTGGTTTTCATGTCGTTCTGGGTGGTGAGAGATTGTTGACTCAATTTTGCATGTGGAACAATTGATACGTGAACGAAAGGATAAAAGAACAATATCACAAACACACGTGATATATACATACAATGGAACAGAGGGACAATGGAACAGAGCAGTATGATCAAAACGACTGGAAGATGAGCCAGAAACTTTTTCACAAAGACGGATTTTCCACTCCCCGTTGGCCCCGCAATCAATACGGTAAAAGGATGTTTCCATCTAGGATCCATGACTAATAATAAACACCTACCCATCCACGGCACATAATTTATATTCACTTGAACCCGCCCCGCCCTCGCACACACATACCCGATCAACCGCCCTCGGACACACACACACGATCACCCGCCCGCTTCCCTCACTTTCACCCGCCCCGCCCACGGACACACACCTCAATCCCGATATCGAACACTACGAATCCACCACCCCTACCGCTTAACAATGAAGCGCCATTTTTTTTTATTTCCCCCACCCCACCACATCTTTTAATCTTCCCCCATCATCCACTACTACAACTAACAATAGCCGCCATCTTTTCGCCATCTTTAAATCACACAACAAAAAGAAATGAGTTATATCCCCTTTGGATCCCCCTTGAAAATGCGGAGTCGATTTCGGGCGGATTGCTGTGACGTCACATAGAGCTATATAAGAAAATATTGCGGAGTTGACTCCGCATTTGGGGGGGGGGGGGGGGGAAACCTCCTACTATACTACTGTTGTCTCCCTTCTTCTGGTACCACTGGTGTATCTTCTGCTCTTGAGGCTATCATTCTTCCTTGGAGTTCGGTTATCTAGGCCCCATTAACCAACTGTTACCGCTACGTCAACCAGTCTCATCTCATCTAGTTAACAGATACTGGTACATCACCTTAGGTGCGTGTGACACTTTTTCTTTCGCTCCATCCCTTTCACGCTGAAATTAGCAACAACCTCGGATGTACAAATATCTATACATATTATATTACATTTACATTGGCACCTTTCCGTCTTGACAGACAATAGTTTGGTACATTGTGCTTAAAAAAGGCTTAATAACTGTCATATGGCAATAACTACGATCCATGGCGGTGGCGAGTGTGGCTGGTAAGGCCAATTCTTGCTGCAAATGTTTGCCCAAAGTAGGTGCATGTGAAAACATGGTCATTTCCACCATTTTGCACCATCTTACGTCTCTCACGCTCTGTGTGCACTTTATCTGCAATCATTTTCTCCTTTGTCTTTATTCCATTTCTGATAGTTGCCCTCCATGCAACACGTTCAGCGGCGACGTGCTCCCATTGTGCATTATCAATGCCTGTATCAATCATATCCCGCTTACACACATCTTTGTATCGTAGTAGAGGCCGACCCTGAGATCTCCTACCCGTCTGTAATTCTCCAAAAAAGATGTCCTTTGGTATTCTACCATCATCCATCCTCCTAACGTGTCCTATCCATCTAAGTCTACGAAGACTGAGCATGGAATACACCGTCACACAACCTGATCTTTCCAATACTTCAGTATTTGTGATTTTGTCTTGCCACTTAATACCAAGTATTCTTCGCAGACACCGCATATGAAATCTGTTTAAACGTTTCTCTTGGCTTGAGTAAGTTGTCCAGGTTTCACTGCCATAAAGAAGAGTACTAAGGACACAGGCTTGGTAGACGAGAACTTTTGTTTTGGCAGTAAGCTTCCTGTTCTCCCAGACTCTTTTTGCTAACATGTTCATTGTTGTTGCTGCCTTGCCAATCCTGATGTTGATTTCCTGATCGAGGGATAATTTGCTATTTACCTCTGATCCAAGATATGTAAAATGGTCTACTATCTCCAGTTCGGCGTCGTCAATAAAGATTGATGGTATACCATGTGCACCTTGTGACATAATCTGTGTCTTCTTTTTGTTAATTGTTAAACCAAATTCAGAACAAGCATTGGAGAATGCAGATAGTAGATGTTGTAATTCTTCCTCAGAGTGGGTCGTAATCGCAGCATCATCCGCAAAAAGCAACTCTCTGATTAGTACCCTGCTAATTTTGGTATTGGCCTTCAATCTCTGAGCATTATAGAGACCACCATCTGAGCGTGAGTGAATGTATATACCGTCATCCTGATCACGAAAGGCATATTTCAGTAGAAGTGAAAAGTATATCCCAAAGAAGGTGGGGGCTAGTACACAACCTTGCTTAACTCCACTCTTGATTTCAAACTCTTCTGAAGTTGAGCCATCAAACTTGATTATACCCTTCATGCCTGTGTGGAACGATTCCACAATGGACAGAAGAGTTGGTGGACAGCCAATCTTCTTTAGTGCTTTGAACAGACCCTCATGACTGACCAAATCGAATGCCTTTGTGAGGTCGATGAAGGCAATAAACAGTGGCTGATTTTGTTCCCGGCATTTTTCTTGCATCTGTCGCAATGAGAATATCATATCAATGGTAGACCGGTTCTGACGGAGGCCGCACTGTGATTCGGGGTAGACTTGATCTCCCAGGACTTGAAATCTGTACAGCGTTATGATGTTTGAATCTTTGAAATCCTGTGGGACTTGTCCTTCTCGGCAGCATAGCTCTATTAGCTGGTGGATCTGTAGAGCGAGGGTGTCTTGCCCACTCCTGATCACCTCTATTGGAATCCCATCCTTACCTGGAGCCTTGCCAGATGCAAGCTCATTTATAGCACACTTAACTTCTGTTATAGTGGGAAATGTGTCCAGATGGTCAAGAGTTGGCAGGGCCTCTATGGCGTTGAGGGCATCATCCGCCAGCTTGGTCTCACTTGAGTAAAGCTCTAAATAGTGCTCGACCCATCTATCCATCTGCTGTTTCTTATCAGTGATGATTTCTCCAGTCAAGGTTTTCAGCGGTGCACTTCTTTTGATCATTGGACCACAGGCTTTCTTTATCCCTTCATACATGCTTTTGATGTTTCCCTTATCACTTGCGATTTGAATGGACTCACATAACCTGATCCAATAGTCATTCGCACACTGCCTGGTAGCCTTTTGTACATCCTTCCTCGCTTGCTTCAGCTCACTCAGAGTGTTACGCGTTGGTCTTTCCTTGTTTCTTAAGAGAGCTTTCTTCTTCTTATCAATCAAGGGCTGCAGAGTCTCGCTGTTGGCCGCAAACCAGTCCTGCCTCTTATGATCGACAGTGCCGTAAACCCCTACCGCTGTTTTATAAATAGTTTCCTTAAGTTTACTCCATTTATCATTTACTATACAATTTTCTGATGTATCATTGAAAGCATCCTCAAGGTGCTGTTGAAATTCAAAGCACTTTCCAGGATCGTGAGTGTTAATAATATTAATCCTGGGGATAGACTTGTGTTTAGCTGTGTAGATTCTCTTTGGTCTCAGTCTAACCCTTGCAACAACCAAAGAATGATCTGTATCACAGTCAGCACTGTGGTAACTTCGAGTTAATGATGTATGGTTCAGATGTTGTCTCTGTGTGATAATGAAGTCCAGCTGATGCCAATGGCCGGATCTTGGATGTTTCCATGTGACCTTATGTATCTCTTTTGTTTTAAAAAAGTAGTTTGTAATACATAGGTCATTTCTAGTGCAATGCTCCAGCAGCCTTTGCCCATTATCATTCATGCGACCGATGTTGTATTTTCCAAGGCACACTGGCCATGAACTCGAGTCCTTGCGCACACGAGCATTGAAATCACCGAGCATATAAATGTAGTCGGATTTTGGAACTGCCTTGATCGCAGAGTCTAGCTGCTCATAGAACGTATCTTTCACATCATCAGAGGAAGTGAGTGTCGGTGCATATGCAGTGAGAATGGTGGCAAATCCACAAGAGGTTGCCAAGCGCAGTGATAATAATCTTTCATTACCTCCAGCTGGGATATCAATCATTCCCAGTAGCGAATTATTCACTGCAAAGCCCACACCGTGTTGCCTTTTTTTTGCCTGCCCTCTTCCCTTCCTAAAAAAGGTGTAATTGTTTTCCCTGAGTGACCCTTCCTCAGCGAGGCGAGTCTCCTGCAGGCCAGCAATATCAATGTTAAGATGATTGAGTTCAGCATCAATCACAGCCGTTTTTCTCACATCGTCAATATTTGTCAAGTCAGTGGAATATCCTGGACACATGGTTCTCACGTTCCAGGTTGCAAGCCGTAGCTTGAGGTTTCTATTATTATTTTTATTAGTACCTGGTGCATTGGTTTTACAGCCTGCGATTCAAATTTTGTCCTAGCCCCAAGCACCCATTGAAGGAGGCAGGCTGTGGCGGATCAGCACCCAATTGGCCGGGGGCTGCCCAGCTTGAGGCGGGCGTAGCTGATCAGTGACACCTGTAGGTGTCTCCCACCGTCAGAGGCAACGCGTGGCGCCCCATGTCTACGCCAACTGACAAGGACTTATAACCCGTAACAGTTGCCTCTCGCTTTGATTCCGAGACCGGTTAAGACCAGGGATGGAGTTATTGCCTCTCCATAGCACAAAGCCTGGGCTAAAATAAAGAAACCATGTGTTGTCCATGCAGCATGATCCCTCTCTCGGCCTGCCTAGTTCACTCCAGAGGAAAGTTAACACCTATACATCTGGAACAAGACAAGCTGCAGAAGCTGCCGGATCAGCAAAGCAATGCTCTAACTGTCCGCCTGTCAGAGCTTCGATCCTAGACCAGCTGCCAACCAAGGCTTAGGGCCTGGTCTGCCCTGCCATGACTTATTTTGTCTTTGGGTTGCATTTCCTCGCACCAGGATAAGGCTAGTACCCTCCCAATTGCGCTCTTCCGCCCAAAGCCGTTGGCACAATGTGGGGTGTCGGGTTTGGTAAGCGCCGCCCACCATTCGGCGCTGACAGAAAGCAGGTAGTACCGTCTACTGTCATACGGTAGCTCAGTCATATCTGACTAAGACCTGACTCTGATTATATGACAACAATGACATATATTAAGCTGCTTCTGTTGACTTTTTGTTATCCTGGCCAGTGCTCCAGAGTGATAATTTGTTTACACACCTTGTATGAAACCAGGGTTTACAGTTGATGGTATGACATGGTAACTTGTCAGCATGCAATCCATAAATCCATATTCATAAAAAATTATTTCATTATTATTTTATTGCTTTTGCCATGTCTGCTGAACTGAGCAGGTGTGACATTTTATAGCTAATGTCATGGTAAACCTCTATCGTTCTCATTGTACTCTTTGCCAACTATCGCTCCTTTATTAGGGCTGTAGTAATTGTTGCTGTTCTTACATCTCATGACATTACCACACTATTATGTCAATTCAATCAACATTATAATTATCCAGGCATTCATTCTGCCAAAACAATTATATCTATACTAAATCACATATACTTTATATACATTCTATGCAGTATCTACAATATACATATCACAAGATAAGAGTATTTCATGTTGATACCTGTGAAGTTATGTTGGAAGTGACACTGACCCGTAACGTTTATTTCATTTTGTGTTGTATCACTACCTACTCACAAATTACGCTATGTTTCCTTAATATGTAATATTGTACAATGATTTGCGTCTTCTTGTGTGAAATATGTTGTTATTGGTTTAAACTTATCTATTTGCTATGTCTTTTCTTTTCTCTCCTAATCTGTTAGTCCTATACTTTTCCAATATTTATTCCAATTCCTTATTTTGATATCTCTTGTTCGCTTATTGATTTGGTCTTCCGGGACTTTCTCTTGTTGCCATTGTACCAATTGAGCATTTGTGTCAGTGTATTGTACCTGTGTCATTTCTGGGGGAATTTCATTCCCCCAGTTTGGTTTTGTGTAATTTGCAACATCTGTTAGTTTTATTTTCACTTTCTTTTGTGCTCGTTGTTCTTGTCTGTTTTTATTATTATGTGTGTCATGTTCCTCCTGGAGCCTATAATTAGATATTGAGCCACTTGTCTCTAGCGAACATGCCTGCTGTGTCATATCATACTCTAACTTGTAAGCACCTGTGTGAGTTAGGTATGCTGCAAAAAATTGTTTTACTGCTGCTGTACTTTCATTAAAGTCTGGGCAACCCACTCTTAAGTTTTCCACACCAAAGGTAACTTTATCCTTTTCATCTTCAGTCACATCAGACCTAAACGGTAGAGTATCCCATGTCAGTTCTTCTTGTGTCAATTGTGTCGGTTGCTCACCATTCGTATCCGGCAGCTGCTTGTCCCCGAGCGGTGTTCTGTGTTCCGCCAATGTCCTAGCGTTGACTTTTTGTTTTTGGTTTTTTCGTATTCGTCGTATGTCTGGTAAATGATTGATTGATTGATTGATTTAGGAACCGACATCACAGCATTCGGGACATTCCCATAAGCGCTCCGTCCCTATCCTCAGCAGCCAGCGAAGAGTTCTAACACTAATAGTTCCATTAGCGATCTGATTATATGTCCGTCTCGCCTTTCCTCTGAGCGTCGAGCGTCGGCCAGATCCCCTCGTCACCCCTCGCTGTCTCATTCTTACCAGACTATGGTGATCCATTTGCTCCTCCGAGGTGTACACGTGCTCCCACAAGGCCGCAACCACGTCTGCCTTGTCATGCATCAATACTCCACCAAGTTTTGCCGAGCCAGCCAATCTGTCCGCCTGTTCATTCCCCAGCACACCGGCATGCCCAGGAGAAAAGATCCAGGTGATGCTTGCTAAATGTATGTCCCTATGTCTGATGCCTATCTACTACTGTCCTCGTCTTGTCTTCTGTTGGGACAGTCCAAACTGCATAGTTAAATTCCTTTATCTGTAAGTTTTCTTTTTCCCTATTCTGTATATCCTGGGGCGTGCATTATTTGGCATCAGGAATGTTGTCCAAGAAAAGTTCTGTTGTCGGATGCGGCAACATTGCTGCTGTTACCCGCCCTTTGTAGTACGGGCAATTAATGTCTATCCACTCTTCTCTATACTGTTCTAGTGCACCCCCAAATAACCTAACGTCACTCTCTTGTCTGTGTAGTCTTCGTCTCTTATGATTTTCCGGTCCACACCCACAATCGATGTCCCTGTGTCTCTGACCATTTTCACTATTAGTACATTTACTAACGCTGGTCGCACGTCCAACCTTCCGTCTTTTATGTAAGCTGAGCTGGCTTCATGTATGTACACTTTGCTGTCATTACTGTCACCCTGACTGTTATATATGTGTGGTGCATTTGTGTCCTGTTGTTCATCTTCGTCGCTGCTGGACATGGCGTGTGCCATGTTGGTGTCTTCATTCAGGTTTCTCAGACAACACACCCCTGCAAAGGGGCCATAGCTTCTACACAACCAGAATTTTAGACTGTCTCTATAGTCTGCGTACGTATTGTTTCTTCTGACCGACATGTTCTTGAGGTATGACTTGTACTCAGGATTTCGGTCACACATTTCCAACGACCCGTGTTGGCGACCACAATATTTACATTCCCTTACTGGCCCAGTTCGAGCTACGTCCGCTTGTCTCAGTGGGACTGGCGTATCTCTAGTCATTGGTTGATATTTATTCTTGGGTCTGTATGACTGCCTTCTATCAGAGAACCTGGCAGCTGCTCCTACCATAAGTTCTGGCTGTACCTCCTCTGCAAAAATCTCCCTGTGGGCATTATAATACGCCTCACCCTTGGACTCCATTTAAGATATTGTGGTGCACTTATTTTTGAAGCAGAAACGTTGCCATGGAGTCTTGCACGGCTGAAATAATTTTATCTCTCAGCGTCAGGTCTCTGAGCCTTTCGAAGTCGTTGCCTACCTTAGCTGCCTTCAGCCACTTGTCATATAGAGATTGGGTTTCGGAAACGAAATCCATGAAGGTTTGGTTCGACTTCGGAGTCAGGGCTATATATGCCTTTCTAAGACCCGCCTCATCTAAACTGCAATGTGCAAAGACTCGTTCCTTGACATAGTTGTAATCAGTTCGCAGATGTTCTGGGATGACCTCTACTACATTAAGCGGCTCAAGGGCCAAATGATTATGGAAGAGGATCGCCCACTCTTCGACTGACACCTTGTAATGTTTCATCAATACTTCAAAGTTGGTAACCCATACGGAGATGGAATAACCTTGTGCAAAGTTCCTGATGATACCTTGATATCTTCGAACGGGGTCTAATGCTTTGGCTGCCAATTTAGTCTTCGCAAATTCAGACTCTTTCTCCAGTTCTAGAATCTTTACTTTAATACTACCCTCTACCACTTTGTCTTTCAATGTTAATTGCACTGCAGTTTATCTTTCTCGAAAGCTATCGCTACCTCTTGTGCTGCTAATTTCTGTAGCTCAAGTTACGTGGCTTCATTTGCTGGTGCTTCTTGTGCCGCTAATTTCTATTTCTCAAACTCTCTAGCTGCTGCTCTTTCTTCTCGTTCTTGCTTCTGATGCTCACTCAACTCTTGTTTAGCCCATGTCATAAGCTCTTTCTCTGTGAAACCACACTTCGCACCTGGAGCTATGAAGTCTGCCAATGTAGACATGGTTATATGATGTATCTACTAAGTGGTGTATATATACTAATATATGTACACCCAGATCACTCAAGTGTTGCTGCTAGTCTTGCTATGATAACGTCGACCATGTGTTGCCCCTGCTGTAACACTGTTCAAAACAATAGTAACTCTGATGGACAACCAACAGTAATTATCAATATTTTAACTAAATTAAGTAATACCTGTGGAGTGAGCAATCATAATGATGAGGGTACATATATAGCGTCATGAACTGGTGCCCAATAACCCTGGACCACTAAGCAGAAAATACACAGAAATCAATAAGAAACAACTTGACCTGTTTATCTCCAGCGACGGTGTCCCTGGTGACTCGGTCCAACTGCTCGGCTCCACTTCCGCTTGCTTCAGGACTCGGTACGGGTCAGCCTGGCTCCAATCCGGTACAGCTGACTTGGACTTGATCAACTGGGTCGTCAGGTGAAATGGTGCCTCCTCAAAAATGGTGTAGATACCACCTACGGTACTACTGCCAAATCCTGGAAACCAAATCTGGAACAAATACTCACTGTTGATACCGTGATTAGTTCATGAAGGCACTACAGTGCATGCAGTACATGTAAACGGCCCTGTAATGTTATTTATGTGGCTACTTGCCATTATTTTGAACTTTTTGAAATCTTGAAATATTGGGCTTTAAAGGCACACTGCCCACTAAGCCACACACATTGCTGTTGGTAATGTACGTTGGTTCCATTGCTGTGGTTGATAGCCACTAATCATGTTTGTAATAAAAGTTCACTTGTAATCTATTTCTCGTTGGTGCCCATCGTATTTTGATTTCCGGTTTTCAGTTTCAGATTCACTTCTGCGCATGTTATTAACTGTCTACAGGCTTATGATTCGCCTTTCTTTTCTTATAACCTGTTGAAGAATCGGCAGCTGATTGCTGACTTGGTATATCATATTATGATGACAACTAGCTTTCCCAACATCACACGAATCACAGCGGCGCACCTACTTTCCATGTCAACTTTGAATGTTATTATATACTAATCACCGTTCACTATTTACCTTTCAATATCCATTGCTACTAATCATAATTCCACTCGAACTTTCACTGCATATTGATACTAGTCCTAGTTAACCATTTAACTTTCAGTGTTCTTTGCTCCTCGTACCAATTTTACTGAGCTGATGATTATCGCTCACTGAGAATTACATTATTGTTTTTCTGGCGTTAACCTTGCTGGGTTCATAATTCATATGCTTCTACTAGCTGTGTTCTAATGTTTGTTCTAAACTTAGATCTGTCGATAGAACTTTCCAAGCTAATTACTTCTTCTTTTGAATATTGCTCACCATTTCCTTTAATGGTCCTCATTTCCCAAGTTCAGTTACCGGCTTAGCCCCCCCCCCCCCCCCCACAGTTGCCAACGCGCCTTAAGGGGTTCGTGTACGCGGCGTTGACAATTATCACAAAACGTGCGTTAAAACACAGTGAAGTAACGCCTGTTTCTGAGTTGTAGACTGGCATAATATAACACTTTATATTCTCAATACTAACTGTCCAGTTTGGCGACATCGGCATTCTGGCCATTAAACACATTGCACTTTAGCCCGAAAAACGTTTTATCATAACAACTACTTACGCCTGCCCCGCTTAACGTGGCCTCAGGCTATTACAGGTGGTCAACTGCCCGCACACTACACAGCTGGACCTGGTGGTCGAATTGTCATGTTCGCCGCCTGGTCGCGGTGGTGAATTTATCAGCTATCATCGCCAGCTTTAAAGATGTAGAGTGACTTGCTTTTCTGCCATTAATCTCTCCAGACGCTTGATGGCTGCACTGTCGGCTCTATTCTCCGTTTTCCGATCTGTCTGTGATGGCGTCCGATCTCCGACTGACTCTTTTTGTTCGTGGGTCCTTTTCCCCCCTTCTGATCACGTGACTTCCGCCTTGGTCTTTCATTGGTTACTATCTTCAGCCGTCTACCGGTGTATCCATTTCCTCTGGCTCCCCGTAATTAATCATCCCTCTTCTTCTTCTGCGTTCATCCGGTTTTTTTTTCCGGACGTGATTGCGTTGTGCCTGTTTACAGCAGAGCTGCGTTCTTGCGCCGTTAGGCCGACGCATCCGACTTCTGCGGGCATTTGTTGACCTGGTTAACCTTCCCGGGGATCCCTCTTACTGTCTAATTTATCTATGTTACTGATAGCCTGCTATTATGTCCACCCGGCTCATGGCAAAGAGATTAGATCAGAAATGAAGAAATCAGGACTAAAGTGGGGGTTATAGCAGCACTAGATTTTATTAGGAAGCAGCAAGTCAAATGGTTTGGCCATGCAAGTAGGTTACCATTCAACAGCATACCACAGCAAGCAATGATGTACAGACCAGATGGAAACAGAGGAAGAGGCCGACCACGTAAGCGTAGGACGGAGGGAATAGCAGAGTCCATGGGAGTATCGATACATGAAGCCCATAATCGGGCAATCTCACGATGTTCATACTTCACCTCGACACCGCAAGGTACAAGAGGAACATGATGAGATGAGATGAGATGGATCATAAGAGGCAGGACGGGCTTGCGGTAAACAGCCAGACTGCAGCCATTGATTAGTAGAAAGAAGATAACTGTCTTAAAAACAAGGAAAGAACAACGCGAAACACTCTGAATGAGCTGAAGCAAGCTAGAAAATATGTGCGAAAGGCTGCCAGGCAGTGTACAAATGACTATTACATCAGGTTAAAAACTACAGATGGGTAAGAGATCTTGTAGTCGGCCTCTACTACGATACAAAGATGTGCGTAAGCGGGACATGATTGATGCAGGCATTGACAATGCAATGCACAATAGGAGCAAGTCGCTGCCGAACGTGTTGCATGGAGGGCAAACATCAGAAACGGAATAAAGACAAAGGAGAAAAGTTTTGCAGATAGGTCGCATACTGAGCGCGTGAGACATTGTGACAGGTTCGCCTTGGGTGTTGAGAGTTAACCAAGCCCGAGGTGTCCTTAGCACTCCCGTGTATTCTAACCCCAGGGGTTGGATAGGTAGATACACTGTTTACTCTGCTGTTGACCTCATATTAGTTTAATATGTCTACAAGCCCCTCCCAGATTCTAGACCCCCCACTAACTACCCTCTCCCTTGGGACAATGAACACTGAGGCATCGTCTGAGACCACACTCAATAACTGTAAAAAGAATAAGTCAACATAAACAGTTTATTCTACCCTAAAGAAAATAGGTATGAATTGAACACCCTGATAGAATAATTCTATTTACAATAGTAGGGGATAGATTAGAGACAGAGTCAGAGATGCTACTAGTTTCATCAGTAGGCTGATATGCAGATTTGATGTAGATGTTCCGTCCAGTCGGTCCGACACTCACCCGGCTCCCTTCCAGAATGATGACTGGAACCTTTGGAGACCACTCCGTCCCCAGAGCTAAGATCAGGTGTCAGAGGAATTAACCACTTGGACCACACACGACTGGATTAACTTCAAATCTACAATGTCACAATGAGTCACTGTTAACAATCCTTAACAGTTCGCAATATACAGCATGGCTGGGAGACATTCCTCTTTGAGGTGACCCCAGTTAATCTCTTGATGTCTCTAGACGTAGCAAATGACCAATCTAATGGTCCTGGAATAGAAGCGCTTACCCCTGGTTGGGTAATGAATCAGTACTGCAGCAAGTTCAACAGAGTCACATGAAATATACACATGTTCCTGCAGATGATTTCAATACACTTCCCAGTCACTAATGTTCTTGCTCCCTCGGAGTCAAGGCACACAAGTTTCGGAAACATGGTTGACCATGGTGACTGAACTTACTGTCAATAGTTCTTGGACTCAGTTGGCAGAATGTTTTGATAACAACTAATTTCTCCTTCAGCACACAATGTTCATCAGGAAAAGGATAAGTTGACCTGTATACCTTCACGAGTTTATGTAAACAAATACGCAAGCATGTGTGGGTCTAGTCATGACCGGACACGAGTTGCCAACGTAGGTACTGCATCTTGATAAGTGCCAATCAATTGCCTGGAGTCTCCGAAGGTTAGGCGGATAAACTTTGACTTGGAACTGATGAGCTCCCAGAGCTGCGACTACCCCAGCTTGATAAGTCTCTCTGGAGCGAGCATCTCATCATCTTTCCCTCGTACATCAATAGTCTGTATACACCGGCATGATTGTTGAGGTCAACGAACACTTTGCTGAAATATATGATTATCAATAGTTTCTAATAGACAAACCATCTCGTTTCCCACAAGTGCTGCTGCAGGGATCATGAATCACGTGTTGAGTATTAGTCATTCATGATGCTTCACCCTCTTGCATAATGTGGTATAGTCAGGTGTGGTAAGTAGGTATAATGACACTTCGCCATAGAGCACGTAGTGGTTTCCGTCAAACAATATAGTTATAGGCTGGTTCTAACAGGCAACACCTGGAAAGGAAGAGCGATCGGTGAAAGTATTCGGCTCCAAACATTGGCCCACATGCATCAAATCCATAACTAATCAACCTTCAGTCATGCTACCCAGTTATTCAACTAAGTAGAGCATCATCTCTATGTTGATAGGATTAAAGCATGAGTCTCAGTCCAATGTCAGCTGGCCCTTCAGAACAGCCCGTCAAACATAGTAAGAATCAAGAATGGCGAGTCTGATCTACCGTCTCACCTATCCCTATTCACCTAAAGGTTGTCGCTAGAGTCAATCACATATTTGTTCTAGAAGTTAACGAGAACTAAATATCAAGGTAAGGAGTCCCTGGACCCCATCCTTACATTACACATCCAATAAGAAATATAACAACGATCAATGTATTACCACTGGGATATCGTAATAGTACATGACCACATAATGTATGCACATCATCCATTTCGCTGGTGGGACCTCCTGCCCACTCTGTAGCGAAACTCTTCTTGTTAGGCTCTGTCCTACGAGTCAAGAAGTCCTCCTGGTAAAACATGCACCCTGCTATGTTCATAGGATCACTCCAGTTCTGACCTTCCAAGCGGATTAGCCTTGGCCTTGGCCGAACTTCATGGCTGGCCTGGTTTGCCAGTCCCATACTTTAATAACTTACACGCAGTTCCTATATCCCATTTGTCCCCGTGCCTCATTCAACCTCCATTTGTTCCTCCATACTTCCCTCACATCAGCACTGACGTACGCATGCAAGTATGAAAAGAACAGGACAGTAAAGAAAAGAATAAAGAACGCATGTTTACATCGCGAAGGTACCGCAGTGGCATATCGCATCGAACCACTTCGGTGGTCGGTACATCACTCATAGAAGTATTACACAACATGCCCTAATATATACGTGATAACAACATCGTGTATATATATATATTTAGCACCACTGAAGAACTTCCCTTCTGTGAATTCCTCAGTTCCTCGAAATGAATTCACTATTTAGTTCACACACAAAATAGCTACATCACTTCCTATGGCTAATCATTAAGTGCTCTATTTCCCTAGCACTTTTAGCAATTCACTATCTAAAATCTCCACCTGTGAACTTACCTGCCTAATTTCAACGCTCTGCTAACCTTAATTACTGACTGACATAAATTAGGTTCATTCTATACAACAGTTTACTGTTCCCTATTATAGTACAGCAAACATAGTATATGCAACTACTCACTATAATCAATTAATAACACTTGAACACAATATGCCGATACAACGGACTTTCTTGTCTACGCAGTTGACGAAACTTCAGCGTTTCACTCAGGCTTGTAAACACAGATACACACAGCTGTGTACCGCCCTCGTTTTCAACCTGCATTATCGATCGGTCCCTCATTAGCGATGCAAAGTCGGCCGCATATTAATGAGTTCTGAACTATCGCGTTCTATGTTCAATTTACAGCGTTAAATTAATTAATAAAGTAAGTACCTGGAATCAGTAGAACCTTGTCCAGTCAGCTACCATTACTGTCTGCGAGCCAGCAGGCCGTGAGATTCGACAGTCAGCTTCATTTTGGTTGAGTGTGAAGGAATGCTCAAACTGCCACACAAAAGCAGTACGTCCTCACACCATGAGATTACGAAAGTGAATGCGCTGTGACTGCCGCATTTCTCCTACGTGCGTACCAATGCGCACGAGAAATGAGTGCTGCACGATGTGTCTCAACTACACGAGAAACTCTATTTTCGCACTGGAAATTCTAGGTTCTAGCTGCACGAGAAATTGGTGCTGTGCTAAGCACCCCTGGTCATCCAAATCCAGGTGCTTCTCGAACCTTCCAGATGGAAAATCTTGCTCGACTATCCCAAGTCTATTAATAACCGGGAAAGTCCCTGATGACGCGCCGAATAAAGTGGGATCTCGCCCGACGAAGCACAAATGAATTGTCGTTTCGTCACAGACGTAAGATGGTGTGTGATGGTTAAAATGACCACATGTTCACATGCATCAATTGTGGACGAATATTTGCAGAGCGAATAGGTCTTATAATTCACATTCGCTACTGACATGGATTGTAGTTATGATGCTTCACTGAAGCACAATGTAATAAACTATCGTATTGTGAAGACGGCACCGTGCCAACAGACACACACACACACACACACACACACACACACACACACACACACACACACACACGCGCGCGCGCGCACGCACGCACGCACGCACGCACGCGCAAACACAGAGAGAGAGAGAGAGAGAGAGAGAGAGAGAGAGAGAGAGAGAGATAGCAGGCAGCGAGGCACATTGACAGACAGGCAGACATACATATGGCTACTGCCTGTCTGTCTATCTGTATGTATTTATTTGCCTGTCTGATTGCTTGTCAGTCTTTCTTTTAGTCTCTCTCTCTCTCTCTCTCTCTCTCTCTCTCTCTCTCTCTCTCTCTCTCTCTGTGTGTGTGTCTGTCTGTCTCTCTCTCTCTGTTTGTCAGGCTGTCTGCCTGCCTGTCTGTCTGTCTGTTTGTCTGTTTGAAGGTCTCGTTGTCTCTCAGGCAGTCTGTCTATCTACTTACCTTCCTGTCTGTCTATCTATCTGTCTGAATGAATACATATATAAACAGGATCCTTGTATATATAATCACGCGCAAGATCAGGAATTCCCGATATGACTCTTAATGTGACCTGACTCAGGCTACAAGAAACTTATTTTATCGTGTCCCAATATGTATTCACACAAACACACACACACATACACACACATATACACACACACACACACACACACACACACATATATATATATATATATATATATATATATATATATATATATATATATATATATATATATGCAGACACACGCACATCATCATCATCATCATCATCATCATCATCATCATCATCATCATCATCATCATCATCATCATCATCATCATCATCATCAAGTGTCATGCTGGCTGGCGTATGCGTTCATGACTTTCCACAGATCTCAGTTTATAGTTTTCTGGATCCACTCTGCTGATGATATTCCTCCATGAAAGCTGTTTGTCTCTTTCTTATTGTTGCATATAATGTTCTAGTTTTGATAAGCCTCTTTCAGGCAATCGTTGTTAGTTACTTTTGCAGACCAAGGAATTTGCAACATTCGTCTCAGGAACCACATCTCTTTTGCTTCAAACTCTTCCTAATTTGTTCATTGACATTCCAAGATTCACAGCCATACAGCAAAACAGGTTCTATATAGCACTTCAGCACTCTCTTTCTTACATTCAATGATAGTGATATACTGCATAAGATATTCTTCATTTTCTGAAATGCAGCTTTTGCTTGCCATATTCTGCACTTAATCTCTTCCATCTGATGGTATAAATTCCCCTTGCTATTTAAAACTATCCACTTGGTTAAGAATTGCCCCTTCTATTTCTATTTCACATTTTTCTGTCACCTTTCTTTTTTAATATCATCATTGTTACTGTGTTATTGATATTCATCCATCCATCATGCGACATGCCGATAAGCGTGGACTGTCATTTTTTGCCATCTCACTCAATCACCAGAGTCATGGATCAGCTCCGTGTTCTTGTTTCGACCATGCCACGTGGCCAAGCCATCCAGGTATTTACTTCTCGGTCTTCCCCTTGGTCTCTTCCCTTCGATCATGCCAGTTCTCCAAGTAATTTCTTCTCATAACATGTCCCAAAACAGTTGACTATCTATGTCTAATGTCTCTAATCAGTTTACGATCTTCATTTGTTTCTTGAAGGACTTGTTCATTGGTTTTTCTAATGTCCATAGTATTTTTTGAATTTTCCTCAGAAACCACATTTCCACAGCCATCAGATGTTTTTCAGCTTGTCTGCTCATTGTCCACGCTTCACGTCCATACAAAAGTACAGGTTCTATGTAGCACTTCAACACGCTTTTTCTCGTTTCAATTTATATCTTTTTATTGGTCAGTATGTTTTTCATCTTGCAAAAGGCTACCTTCGCAATGACAATTCTTATTCTAATCTCTTCAAGGCATCTCCCATCAGATGTTATGACTGTTCCGAGGTAACTGTACCGATTCACTTGCTTGATGCATATACTTGTACAATATTTATATCTATTGGTTTGCCTTTCATTTTGACCATAATATATCTATCTGAAATACACCATCAACCATTACTTAATTTGGTTGTTTGTTTATCAAATATTAGCCCTACTCCTTTTTCGTGTGTATCCCGTCCAGAATAAATTATTGTGTGTTTGTCGGTTATAATTTTGCCCTATCTCTCCCATCTCATCCCACTTATGATTAGGATATTCAGTTTCATGCTTCCGATTTCACTTATACCATTGTGCAACATTACAACCTCTGTTAAAATTCTAACATTCCATGTACCTATTTTAAATTTGGTTTAGTTATTATTTTGCCTTCAGTAGCTGGATGACGGTCTGTTGTCACCTGTGGTTCATGCCAGTCTCTACCGGACGAGGATGTCAAAAGACAGCCATTGACGTAGTTTACTGCCTCTGAAATGTGTTTTGTCACGAAGTCTTACGAAGATAATGTGGTGGTTTTCCCTTGCCTTCCACATCCACATGGAGGTTTGTCACCCCAGCCTTTGACAGCCATTTCCGACTGCCAGAACAAGTGAGTGCCTTGCTCTGCTCAGCTGCAGAGCTGTCCGCCTATCTCGGTTAATACACGGTCGGTTGCAAGATAAGTTGACTTTGGCTTGCAGTTTATATACGGATTTATATAGCGTCTTCATCTGATTATCCATATCAAAGTAACGCAAACCAGTGCTGATTTTGCAGCTTGTCTAGTGTTTGCAAGTAGCAGGTAGAGTTAATGTTGACACCAGGTTCTTTAAAGTCGGACCAACAATAGCCCTTCATGGTCAAAAAATGCGCTCAGCATAACCTTACCAGCGGAAACCTGTAACTTGAATTTTTTGGCTTTTGGTGATCCAGCATGCTTCCATTGCATGCTATCTCTTTTGCTGCTCGGCTCAAAGTGGTGACACCGTGATTCATAGCCTGTCACTATGCGGAAGAGAAATGCATCACCCTCCACTCTGTAACGCAGCAACTGGTTCAAACACGATCCCATGCGTTCTTCTTGTTGGTGGTCGGTCAATACTGTACCCACTGTGAACACACCTTCCGATATTGCAGTTTATTACGAACGACCTCTTGAATTGTCCCAACTGACACATCAAATCATTTCGCTAGCGAATGTATGCTTCGACAACGGTCCATCTGAACTGCTGCATCAATTTTGGCGATGATTTTTTTCTGTTGCAACAATATGCGCTTGACCCGGCCGTCTAAGATCTGCCGTGAACTGACGTCCGTTCCGAAACATTCGTGCCCATTCTGTCACAGTTGTCTTCGACACACATTTGTTACCGTACACTGCCTGAATTCTTCGATGAATGTCCACTGGTCGACATTCTTCAAATGAAAGAAACTGAATCACCGCTCCTTGAGCTTCTTTGGACGGATTTTAGATCAACCCGGACATTTTCTCAAAGGTCAGAAACAGAACCTATGCATCATAGGACGATAAGAACGTGCTCTTTTATTCAATGGTCAGTACTTATAACATGACTATGACATGATCATGTTCAACGTACGCAATTACGCGCGGTGCGGCACGAACGTATTTCAAATGAACGCGCCTTATACTTTAGCAGTATTCATCTTGCTTTATACACCGTAGAATGTTTCATGTTGATACATTATGTTCCACAGGATATGTGTGCGTGCGTGTGTGTGTGTGTGATTTCGTGTGTTTGTTTGGTACGTTTGTGTGTGAGTGTATGTGTATGTGTGTGTGTGTTGATGACAAACATCCTGTTAAAGACACTGACCTATATAAACAAATGTTTCCCAAGCGTAAGGCCGGGAATTCCCGATATGACTCTTAACGTGACCTGACTCAGGCTACTAGAAATAGAAAGGCATAGCTTATTTCATCAGGTCGTTAATTGTGACCTCTCGTTAAGAATCTTGGGCGACTGTCGTGTCCTCCTTTAAAGTGTCGTCCCTGGAGTGAGGAGATCCGACACCCACATTATAATATTTTTTTCCTCTCAATATTCTGGAGAATCCACCAGCTTCCGTCCAACACACTCCATCAGCCTATGGACACCTTTTCCTATCACTCGCACACTGTCGTACTATGCCCCCTTCTCATACTTCCCCAACGCAACATACTCAACAACTCTTGCTTCTAAAAATTAATAAAGATTAATTTATTAAAATAAAAGTGTAACGTATATGAGACGTGTATGTGAAGAAAATGTGTGACGTGTTCTATAAAGTGTGTAGACTCTGACTCTCAGACAGCAACCCAGTCAGCTGATCCCAGCAAAGATAGACCACAGCACGTTACGTCAGAACATGTACTTCTCACCCGTTGCCGAAACCATCTTGCCGGATACTGCTTTGCCTCTGTAGACCTCTGGTAATCCAATTTCATGAACATCCGAAATAGACACCGGTGGTATTAACAGTTAATCATGGACCGGTTGCACTCTACACAATGTCCGTTCCTAACGTTCCTTAACAAACTGCACAAGTCTTTTGTAGTGTGTACGCAGTTAGTTAGTTAGTTAGTTAGTTAGTCGACAGATCATCCTCGTTGCACATCGAACCATTCAGTCCATAAGTGCTAATTACTAATGTTAATTGTTACTGTACTAACACTAGGTACTCTTAGCCGGTTCTCGGTTCGTTACTACTGTCTGATGCTGTGTGGTGCATCAGTATGCATCACTCTCTTTGATGAATCAATTTCCTTCTAGCGTAAGTTACGTTTCTGTATGCAACTTTATTGACTCTTGAACTGGTGTTCTTCAGAATGGGTTTTTTTAATTCTTTCCCAAAACTTGTAGAGTTTCCTTGGATCTGGTAGGGAACCTTAAATGGCACTACTGCAGTCCTATCAATCATATCTACATCTGCCATTATAGGCACGTGCAAAATTAAGTCACTAATTAACACACGGTAGATATTATTTCCACTAAGCACTGCAGTGCCCTGGCACTCTGACTAGAGCATTTTTCAAGTCCCCCCTAGTTGATCCCAACTCGGGTTTATATGGCAAACTACCAAAGTTGGCCACGTGACGTTATCCTTTATGCCCCCACACAGGTGGCACAGTGGCAGATCATCCTTTGTCAAGAATCCATTTTCCTGGCTTTAGTCCTGTCAAAGTTGTCAGTAATAGTTTAGATTCTCAAACAAGCCAGCGAGTTTCTGTCGAGTTACAACAAAGAGTTGCAAATAACCCCGTCAATCCTCTCGATGTGCCGGAAACCAAGAATTGACAGATGCACTGTTTTCTCCCTAGTCGGGCACTTCCGACCTGTTGATAAACTGTCAATCTTCTGTTCCGTGGTGACAATCCCAGCAGCCATTTCCGTCTGATGTCCGGCAGTATAGATGACAAACGGAACCATTCCATATCCTAAGCCGACAATCATATGTGATTCTAACTGTTAATGAACTGCCAACTCGATGTATCCATTCCTTCTCACTCACCACCAAATGTGTTTATGGGCTGACACGATGTAACCTGTGCAGCTGTGTTTACTCTGTTAGTACGACTGTTGTGGCCTAGAAAATATACGCCACGCAAACGTCGGTATTATTAGCTGGTTAACTCATGGCGCTCGTGACAGCGACTCCTCCTGTATTCGACTAATTAGACGATGTTAAACCCAGAGCTATTATTGATAACATAACGTCGGGCAGCATCTGGTCGTGACATTACCCACAAGATCAGGTAGTGTCCCATCATGCTCTCATCCTGGAAGGGTAGCGGGTTAACCGCGTTAACCCCTATAACGTTCAGTCGGACTAACATGTTGACTTCTCACCCTTGACTTGTGGATGTAAATTACAAGTACCTCAGAAGTCGGAGTCGGTTCGCCAGATGTCGGAGGACACTGGTAATAGGAAAAGCTAATCCACACGCAAAATATCAGTCCAGTGGACTTCCCAGAAGGAGCAACTACCAGTTGTAGTAGCACGTATGTAGATTACACTCGAGTTCAAGTGAATAAAAGAGATAAAAACTCAAATACCTTGTCAAAGGCTATGAATCCCTTTCAGCACAGCCACGCCGGCTTGCTGCCTTCAAATGAAAACCTTAAACTGTTTTTTTTTTTTCTTCTTTTTTTTTGGTGAATATATTCTGAAAACAATAAAGAACACATATATCATTTTTCGATTCAGTCACCACTGCGTTGTATGCAAGTCCTCCAGCTGAATCTCGTGAATACGGGGATATGGTACAAACTGAAAGTGGAGGTCTAAGATGATTTCAATCGTTGCACAGGCGGTATGAGGTCGAGCATTGTCGTGTTGCAAAAGGGACACCTTTACTCAGAAGTTCTCGTCGTTTGGATTTGATTGCGAGTCGAAGATGATTCCTGAGAAGATCTGTATACGTATCACTGGTGACAGTCTTCCCTCTTGGCATGTAGTGCTCTAAAATAATGCATTGTTTATCCCACAAGAGAGTCGTCAGCATAACCTTCCCTGCAGATTGCAGCGTGTGAAACTTCTTTGGTTTCGGTGAGCAGGGATGGCGCCATGTCTTGCCCGCTCTCTTTATTTCCGACTCGTGGTAGTGAACCCAGCTTTCATCTCCAGTAACAATTCTTGAAAGAAAACCGTTATCTTTTGCTTTAAAACACTGCAAAAGTTCTTGACAAGCATCAGTGCGTCGTTGTGTCAATTCTGGAGTAAGCTATTGTGGCACCCACATTGTAGACACTTTGCGGTACTGTAACACATCATGGATGATGTGGTGTGTTGAACCTTGACTGATGTCAAGATGTGCAGCAATGTCACTCACAGTCAATCGTCAATGAATTTATACAGGTGTTACCCCTTCACTTATATAAAAAAACACACACACACAACAACAACGGATATCTGAAAGCATGCTTATCTTTGGTGCATGTAAAAAGTGAGGTGGCCATCTTTAAACTGTCTTTATGACGTCACGTGCTAAACACTATTGGTATTCTTAACAACAATATTGTCAGGTTACAAGACAACAGTTACGTAATTTCTATTACACTTTTAAGGTTTTCATTTGAATCCTCGTCGTACAACAACAACAACAACAACAACAACAACAACAACAACAACAACAACAACAACAACAGCAGCAGCAGCAGCAGCAGCAGCAACAGTAATAACAACAATAACAAAAACAACAACAATAACAACAAAAACTACTACTACTACTACTACTACTACTACTACTACTACTACTACTACTACTACTACTACTACTACTACTACTACTACTACTACAACTACTACTACTACTACTACTACTACTACTACTACCACCACCACCACCACCACCACGGCAACAACAACAACAACAACAACAACAATAGCAACAACGACTACTACTACTACTACTACTACTACTACTACTACTACTACTACTACTACTACTACTACTACTACTACTACTACTCTATATCTACTACTACTACTACTACTACTACTACTACTACTACTACTACTACTACTACTACTACTAAATACTACTAATTTTACTACTACTACTACTACTACTCTACAGCTGCTGCTACTACTACTACTACTACTACTACTACTACTACTACTACTACTACTACTGCTGCTGCTACTACTACTACTACTACTACTACTACTACTACTACTACTACTACTACTACTGCTGCTGCTGCTGCTACTACTACTACTACTACTACTACTACTACTACTACTACTACTACTACTACTACTACTACTACTAAAATTACTAAAACTACTCTACATCTACTACTACTACTACTACTACTACTACTACTACTACTACTACTACTACTACTACTACTACTATTACTACTACTACTACTACTACTACTACTACTACTACTACTACTACTACTAACTCTGTGGCGAAGTGGTCAAGCCGTTTGACTCGTGCTCCGAAGGTTGTGGGTTCGATTCCGGGCCGCGTCCTTCGGTTTACGAGTTAAATGTTTCGGAGACTCCTGTGGGTCGTCGCTAAAAGCTACGGAGGTCGTGCTTTGTGCGACGCTTTTCGCGCTGCGGAAAGAGACCAAGCAATATGGGATAAAACCCGGTGCAATGAAGTCGACCCTGTCGACTTTTAAGCGACGTTTTACTACTACTACTACTACTACTACTACTACTACTACTACTACTACTACTACTACTACTACTACTACTACTACTACTACTACTACTACTACTACTACTACTACTACTACTACTACTACTACTACTACTACTACTACTACTACTACTACTACTACTACTACAGTTTTTTCCATGTAATATAACATTATTAATCTTCTTCTTATAGTCCATACCTTGTTGCGTTAGTGATTATGTTTGTCTACAGCCGTCTGTCTCGCGTACTGCCAATCATTTCTGATACTGATGTTCCTCTATGTCACGGTGTCAAACTGCCTAGTATATTTTATCCTCCTGCCTCTCTTTCCCTGCAGCTTTCCCGTTGTGACGACATACTCCACCTTTCCCCTTCTCATGACAAGCCCAATGAATGTGGACTGTCTTCTTCTGAAGCGATTAATCAGTTCTCTTTGCAGTCACAGAATCGAATCCTCAGTGAGGCTGGTTTCTATATTTAACCTGAACTCCCAGCTCGATCTAACCTAAAATGGGAACCCGCAAGTCTCGCCAACTGAAGTCGGCCGATATGATTATTGACCACATCATATCGTTAGTGCCGATTGATTTATACAACAATATGGAGCTAACATTATATACCCAGTCCTCAAGTAGTATGAATGGAATCCGTTAGTATGTGCCGGCTCCCTGGCCTAGCGGTTAAACGGCTTTCTCCGTAATCCCGTTTATCCAAGAAGGGTAACGTAGCGCGTGAGGATTGGAAGCGGTTCTCGCCGCGTTGGCAACTTAGGGATAAGTGAGCAGGCCGCTCAGAAAGCTTTGGCAAATTACTGAGCGTAATCTTGCCAAGACATCAACGGCAGCGGTAAAATGCTGGTGGTGACAGCGATGTCCTGTAAAGGATATGCGAAAAAAAGAACACACGTATGTACGCCGGGAAGTCAATAAGTAAGCCACAAATGGCTGTAGAAATATAATTGAATAAGATAACAACTTGAAACCAGTTTATTTTTATACACACATTGTTCCTTTATTTCTCAACATAATTTCCACCAACATTGATGCACTTATGCCATCGTTTTATTAGTCCCCCAAAACCGGCTGCCTAGAACTGCGTGCTCTGTTTTCTAAATCACTTTTTCACTTCACATTCAACTTTGGTGTCATTCGCAAAATGTCACCCGCCAAGGTGGGATTTCAGTGGACCAAAAAGGTGGAAATCGCTAGGGGCTAAGTCGGTGCTGTAAGGTGGATGTTCCAGAACATTTCGCGAAAAAACAAATAGCCACATCATGCTGGGGTTGCTTGCAACGTCATGTAAAGGACATGCAGTCAACTTTGTGCGTGTAAATAATATGTTATATGTTAACCAGTGGGAGTTAATTCCAACCGTTTTTCCTCCCAGAGAATGGAGTTTACATGCTGGAAAAAAGATGGACGGAACAGCGTGGCCGTGTTCCAAAACGGAGGACGTGTAAGATTATTGTTACTTGGATGTTGGTTGAATGATTGCTTTGTTGTATGCTTGAATGTTTGGTTGTTGTTGTTTTTGGTTGTTTGGTTGAATGCTTGGTTCGTTGTTTGGTTGAATGTTTGATTGCATGTTTGATTGGTTGTTTGATTGATTGTTTGGTTGAATGTGTATTTGAATGTTTGGCTAAATGTTTGGTTGAATGTTTGCTTTGAATGTGTGGTTGAATATTAGGTTGAATGTTTGGTTGCATGTTTGGTAGGTTGTTTCGTTGAGTGTTTTGTTGAATGTGTGGTTGAATGTGTGGTTGAATGTCTGGTTGAATGTGTGGTTGAATGTGTTGACGAATGTGTGGTTGAACGTGTAGTTGCATGTGTTCTTTAATGTGTGGTTGAATGCGAGGTGGAATGTGTGGTTGAATATGTAGTTGAATGTATGGTTGAATTTTCGGTTGAATGTGCAGTTGAATGTGTGAATATGTTGTTGTATGTGTGGTTGCTTGTGTGGTTGAATATGTGGTTGAATTTATGGTTGTATGTGTGGTTGAATGCGTGGTTGAATGCGTGGTTGTGTGTATGGTTAAATGTTTGGTTGAATGTGTGGTCTGTAGATCCTCTATGCTACGTTGTAGTAGCTCTAAAGTTCAATCACTGTCAGTCATGTCGTGTGAGATCTGAAAAGGTTTGCACCAGTCAGATCAGGCTGGTGTATACACTTTCATTCCGAAAGTAAGGTATCCTTGGGGATAACTTGTGCTGCAGAGCTCTCCTTCTCGTCTCCAAGCTCAGAAACCAGCAATATGTGTAAGGCCAGTATAGTAACTTACCATCTACGGAAAGGTATTCTTGGATGTAAACAGATCCAGATTCAGCAGATAACATACAGACTGCAGCAATTAGGTCAAGGTTGGTCATGTGTTCTCCACAGTTTCTAGACATCTCGTCAACATATTCCACCCCAGTGCTAGAAGCCAACGATAAAACCATACAAAATACATCCTAATTGGTTCTATATACGAGTGTGTTCAGAAAGTAATGCACCAAAACATTTTTTTCAGCTAATAATGAAGATAGAAGCATGACATTTTGAACACTTCAAGACCCGTGGCAACACGGGAAGCAATCAACAAATTGGGTTGGCTTGTACTACCCCATCAACCCTATAGTCCCTATTTTACACTACCAGATGCACTCCGTGGAACAAGGTTTGAATATGACGAAGGAGTGATTCATGCAGCGGAGAAATGGCTACATGATCAATATATCATGACAATAATGGCTACAAAACCAATATCTTTTGCTTTAAAACACTGCAAAAGTTCTTGACAAGCGTTGATACGTCGTTGTTTCAGTTCTGGAGTAAGATGTCGTGGCACCTACCTTGCAGGCACTTCGCGGTACCTTAGCACATCACGGATGATGTGGTGTGTTGAACCTTGACTGATGTCAAGATGTCCAGCAATGTCACTCACAGTCAATCGCCGATGAATTTATACAGGTGTTACCCCTTCACTGATATTTAAAAAAAACACACACAACAACAACGGATAACTGAAAGCATGCTTATCTTTGGTGCATGTAAAAAGTGAGGTGGCCATCTTTAAACTGTCCTTATGACGTCACGTGCTAAACATTATTGGTATTCTTAACAACAATATTGTCAGGTTACAAGACAACAGTTGTCGTAATTTCTATCACACTTTTAAGGTTTTCATTTGAATCCTCGTCGTACAACAACAACAACAACAACAACAACAACAAAAATTACTACTACTACTACTACTACTACTACTACTACTACTACTACTACTACTACTACTACTACTACTACTACTACTACTACTACTACTACCACCACCACCACCACCACCACCACCACCACCACAACAACAACAACAATAGCAACAACGACTACTACTACTACTACTACTCCTACTACTACTCCTCCTACTACTACTACTACTACTACTACTACTACTACTACTACTACTACTAATACTACTACTACTACTACTACTACTAAAACTACTCTACATCTACTATTACTACTACTACTACTACTACTACTACTACTACTACTACTACTACTACTACTACTAATACTACTACTACTACTACTACTACCACTACTACTGCTACTATTACTACTACTACTACTACTACTACTACTACTACTACTACTACTACTACTACTACTACTACTACACTACTACTAAAACTACTCTCCATCTGCTCCTACTACTACTACTACTACTACTACTACTACTACTACTACTACTACTACTACTACTACTACTACTACTACTACTACTACTACTACTACTACTACAGTTTTTTCCATGTAAATATAACATTATTAATCTTCTTCTTATAGCCCATACCTTGTTGCGTTAATGATTATGTTTGTCTACAGCCGTCTGTCTCGCGTGCTGCCAATCATTTCTGATACTGATGGTCCTCTATGTCACGGTGTCAAACTGCCCAGTATATTTTATCCTCCTGCCTCTCTTTCCCTGCAGCTTTCCTGTTGTGACGACATACTCCATCTTTCCCCTTCTCATGGCCTGCCCAAAGAATGTGGACTGTCTACTTCTGAAGCCATTAACCAGTTCTCTTTACAGTCACAGAATCGAATCCTCAGTGAGGCTGATTTCTATATTTAACCTGAACTCCCAGCTTTTTGTCAGTCCCCCAAAACCGGCTGCCTAGAACTGCGTGCTCTGTTTTCTAAACCACGTTTTCACTTCACATTCAACTTCGGTGTCATTCGCAAAATGTCACCCACCAAGGTGGGATTTCAGTGGACCAAAAAAGTGGAAATCGCTAGGGGCTAAGTCGGGGCTGTAAGGTGGATGTTCCAGAACATTTCGCGAAAAAACAAATAGCCACATCATGCTGGGGTTGATTGCAACGTCATGTAAAGGACATGCAGTCAACTTTGTGCGTGTAAATAATATGTTATATGTTAACCAGTGGGAGTTAATTCCAACCGTTTTTCCTCCCAGAGAATGGGGTTTACATGCTGGAAAAAAGATGGACGGGACAGCGTGGCCGTGTTCCAAAACGGAGGACGGGTAAGATTATTGTTACTTGGATGTTGGTTGAATGATTGCTTGGTTGTATGCTTGAATGTTTGGTTGTTGTTGTTTTTGGTTGTTTGGTTGAATGTTTGGTTCGTTGTTTGGTTGAATGTTTGATAGCATTTTTGATTGGTTGTTTGATTGATTGTTTGGTTGAATGTGTATTTGAATGTTTGGATAAATGTTTGGTTGAATGTTTGCTTTGAATGTGTGGTTGAATATTAGGTTGAATGTTTGGTTGCATGTTTGGTAGGTTGTTTCGTTGAGTGTTTTGTTGAATGTGTGGTTGAATGTGTGGTTGAATGTCTGGTTGAATGTGTGGTTGAATGTGTTGACGAATGTGCGGTTGAACGTGTAGTTGCATGTGTTCTTTAATGTGTGGTTGAATGCGAGGTGGAATGTGTGGTTGAATATGTAGTTGAATGTATGGTTGAATTTTCGGTTGAATGTGCAGTTGAATGTGTGAATATGTTGTTGTATGTGTGGTTGCTTGTGTGGTTGAATATGTGGTTGAATTTATGGTTGTATGTGTGGTTGAATGCGTGGTTGAATGCGTGGTTGTGTGTATGGTTAAATGTTTGGTTGAATGTGTGGTCTGTAGATCCTCTATGCTACGTTGTAGTAGCTCTAAAGTTCAATCACTGTCAGTCATGTCGTGTGAGATCTGAAAGGGTTTGCACCAGTCAGATCAGGCTGGTGTATACACTTTCATTCCGAAAGTAAGGTATCCTTGGGGATAACTTGTGCTGCAGAGCTCTTCTTCTCGTCTCCAAGCTCAGAAACCAGCAATATGTGTAAGGCCAGTACAGTAACTTACCATCTACGGAAGATATTATGGGATGTAAACAGATCCAGATTCAGCAGATAACATACAGACTGCAGCAATTAGGTCAAGGTTGGTCATGTGTTCTCCACAGGTTCTAGACATCTCGTCAACATATTCCACCCCAGTGCTAGAAGCCAACGACAAAATCATACAAAATACATCCTAATTGGTTCTAATTACGAGTGTTGTTCAGAAAGTAATGCACCAAACCATTTTTCTCAGCTAATAATGAAGATAAAAGCTTGACATTTTGAACACTTCAAGACCCGTGGCAACTTGGGAATCAATCAACAAATTGGGTTGGCCTGTACTACCCCATCAACCCTATAGTCCCTATTTTACACCATCAGATGCACTCCGTGGGACAAGGTTTGAATATGACGAAGGAGTGATTCATGCAGGGGAGAAATGGCTATATGATATTGTCAAAATTTGGTACGGGCAAGAAATACATGCACTTGTTTCACGCTGGCGTAAAGCCGTACAAGTTGATGGGAATTATGTTGAATAATGCTGATGTTTACATGCCATACCCATGTATATTGTGTATAAATTTCATGCTATTTTCAACAAACAGCTCCTGAGAAAAACGACCATGGTGCAATACTTTCTGAACGCCCCTCGGTTTTCTATTACTCATCGTCACCAACATTACCATCATCGTCATCATCATCATTATCGTTATCATGTACTATCACAAGGCTCCTTATCAAATGGCGGTGGGTGATTTTTCTTCTGATCATGTCTCGATCTCCAACATGTCCCTAAGAAGGAACATGATATGGGCCTGTTATGTCATAGGATTATCACACTGTGTAGGCCTGACTGCACAAAAGAATAGATTCCCAATCTTTCCTTCACGTAGCGAGACGACAAACGCAAGCAAAGATCTTCAAGAGAATGCATCAATTCATGTGCAATATTGTTTCGTGTCATTATCCTTTGTTTCTCCTAATAGGCCTATATTCAGGCAAAATTACAAATAAGTAAACTATCCACACAGTTATATCTATTGCCAATGAGAATCTGGACTGTATATATTTCGATCTTCATCTGGGCTACTACTTTCGGTCACTATGCTGAGATTCTCGTAGTATGACCTAAGGAAGAGACTGTAACCCTTCTGGAGTTATCAAAGTGCAGTAAATGTGATCATTTACCAGAGACCAAAAGCATTATTAATACCGCATCATCATCATGTGCCATGCCGATAAGCGTGAACGGCCACATTCGTCATCTCACGATCACCAGAATCTTGGATCAGGTCTGCGTTCCTGTCGCGATTATGTCCCGTGGCCCAGCCACCCAGGTAGTTATCTCCCTGCCTTCCCCTTGATTATTTCCCCATCACTTTTTGCCAGTTGACATTAAGTTTTCCAGTTTCTTTTTTTCTCGTCATAACGTGCCCAACAATCTTGGCTGTCTACATCTAATTTTCCTAATACATTTTACGATTTTCATATTCTTTGCATTTTCCCCAGAAACCACGTCGTCATTGCCATCAGTGGTTTCCAAGCTTGTCTGCTAATTGTCAATGTTTCCAGATGTTTTTTTTCTTGCAAAAGATAATATAAATATGTCAGTCATCTATGTATAAGGCAGGATAAATGCCAGTCTGAAGAAGTTAACTCTTAAAGAACTTTACAGTCCAATCTGCATTCATGGAGAATAATATAGATGCGATCGCGTGAACATTATGGAAGAACGGATAAAGCATCATGGCCTGAATGCAGTGACCAGAGGATTTTGCCGACTATCAGTACTCCGAGGAAAGGCCAGAAGACACATGATCAGACTGCAGCTGGTACCATTTGTATTGGGACTCTACGCTGGTTGGTGAAGATGGGGACAAAGTGAATGTGGGAAAATTCCCAGTACTATCATGTCGGTACCGGTCTCCCTGGCCTAGATTTAGCGACTTTCTCCCTAATCCCGTATACTCTCGTCAGTAACGTGGTGACGGCGAGAATCGGTAGCGGATCTGGCCACGTCGGTAAATTACGGGGTATGTGAGCCGGTCGCTCAGAAAGCAATGGCAAACTACTGAGCGTAATCTTGCCAAGAAATCAACAATCAGCTGAAAGATGCTGATGTTGACAGCGATGTCCTGTAAAGGATATGCGAACATTTTTTATCATGTCGGTTCTATACTTAGCTTATGTGCGAGTAATGTCAGATCAATGTTTGTTGTGAATCTCCCATTAGGATGCTCATGTCAACGGCGATTGCTACAGAACACGCGTTGAGATCGTGGATCCCTCTGGAGCAGAAGTAAAATTAGTTGGCAATGGCAATTTGGAGACTGAATCTCAGTCAAGGTATGTATGTATACCTACGTCTAGAAAAGATATTATATGGTGGCTATTGAAATCTGATCAATATTTATCCAACAACAGTATGAGTCAATGGGTATAAGTGAGTTTAATGATGTGTGCTTGTGCTTGTATATGTGTGTGTATGCGCGCGCGCGTGAGTGTGTGTGACAACCGCTGCATTGTTTAAAATTTAAAAAAAAAAAAAATATCTCACACGAACATCACGTTTCATTGACAATAAAAAGAATAATTTCTCAATGTTACAGAAAACCAATTTTATTTTATGGCTGTGAATCATGGGCAGTTAATTAAGTTAAATAGTTGCATGTCAATTCCAGGACACCACAATGATCGCCAGTATTTATTGGCTGTATGTGATTTTATAAGCAACATTTGCTCTCAGTAGTTGGCCATTGCTTTCTGAACAATCGTAGTTCACGCCATCAGGACCATCTACGTAAAGAGAGCCGCTTCTTATCGTCTGTGACTGCGTTCGAATCCTGTGAGCCGGGACTATAACAATTAGTTCACTATCCCAAAGCCACAGAGGGACATTAGTGCAGGAGCTTACACATCCCTAGAAAGATTTTTTAAAAAAAAATGCAGTTTTAAAGAAGAGTGCTGAAAATACATTGGGCAATGGCAACAAGCAGCCAACATGTTTTTAAAGAAGGTTAGATTTAAAAAATAACGTTAGCAAAAAGACAGTTGTATGTTTTGACAAAATTATGAGCTCTGCAAAAGTGGAGCATATTGCAACAATTGATCTGATTTATGGAGAAAGTAAAATTAATGCCACACTAAGAATGTGTTACTGCAGCGTTCCTCTTCTTTTTTCTTCGTTTTAAGTATAGTGTCCGTATCTGCAATGTTGTCAATTGCATAAACTTCGTTGTCTTTCTTAGTTCACTCACAGTAACTGTCTTGTTAATCCAGTACTGATATTTTAATAAGAAAAATGGAGAACGACTATACATTTATACATAAAATACAAGCATTCATGAACTCGTTGCCTGTAAAGTACTAACGGACTAAAACAGCATGGCAGAAGTGCCAATGCTTCGCTTATGGAGAGAAATAGATTCCAGCGAGTCAAGTGTCAATGTTAACTATTGTCGCTGGATTGGACACACATTTGAGAAACCCCGTTCATAGTATACCTGGATGGTCCTTTAATTGGAACACACAGGACAAACACAGCAGAAGGAGGCCTAGGGACACACAAGACAAAGAAAGGTAAAGGAGACCTAGGAACACATGGAGACGAGAGATAGAGACCCCTTTTTGTTCTTTTGGTAAATGTATGATTTTATTATTAAATTCTCAGTTCTTTTCCATCACTGTTTGAGACTTCGAATATTTTTATCATGTCTAAATATTTGTTCTTGTAAAATCCTTTAGTTTAGTTAAAACAGCACACCAAATAGATCTCTATTAAATCCAGTCGTTCTGTCTGTTAATGTTCTCAAGATGTATAAGACGTTTGTTCATTTGCCTTCTATAAATCCGCATTGCTAATTCTCAATTTCGTGTTTTAGTTAACTTTTTCTTTAAAAAAGCAAATTATTATTATAATTCTCCTAAGCATGTTATTCACACGACTTATTAAAATAACTGTGCGACGTTTACCCCAATCTATTGCACCAGATATCTTTGGTAGATAACAATGCATATGTCCTCTGTTGTAGACGTCATTGTCTAGAGGTCGACCACGTAAATGATGGACAGATGGAATAGGAGAGTCCATGGGAATATCGATACACGAAGTCCATAAGCGGGCACACTCCCTCTGTTTATACTTCACCTGGACAAGAGGAACAAGATGACATGATGAGATGATGTAGATGCCATTCGATACCTGTGTAACCACTTTTATAGTTACTTCACTACCCGATGAGGGATCTATGTCAGCTCTTGTCGCTCGCTACGGGACTGGAAGACTGACCACCTATTTCCCCGTGCACTAAGGCTTACAAAAATGTAATGGTCCCAGCACTTCAAATACACACATCAGGTTTCTGCTTCGGGACGTGTATTGTTGTTACAGCCGTTATGAAGATCTCATTGTGTTTGTTACAGCCGCTATGAATATGTCATTGTTGTTCATCATCATCATCAAGTGCCGTGCCGGCTGGCGTAGGCGTTCATGGCTCTCCATAGATCTCGGTCTTTGGTTTTCTGGATCAACTCTGCTGCTGATATTCCTCCATGCCACCGTCTCAAGTCCATCCAGCATCATTTCTCTTGGTCTACCTCTGCCTCTCTTCCCCTCGATCTTTCCAGTTGTTACGATGTTCTCCAATGCCTCTCTTCTCATCACATGACCGAGGAAAGCTGTTTGTCTCTGTCTTATTGTTGTATATAATGTTTTAGTTTCATTAGCCTGTTTCAGGCAGTCGTCGTTAGTTACTCTGGCAGTCCAAGGAATTCGCAACATTCGTCTCAGGAACCACATCTCTGTTGCTTCTAATTTCTTCTTAATTTGTTCATTTACATTCCAAGATTCACTGCCATACAGCAAAACTGGTTCTACATAGCATTTCAGCACTCTCTTTCTTACATTCAGTGATAGTGACTTATTGCATAAGATACTCTTCATTTTCTGAAATGCGGCTTTTGCCTGCCCTATTCTGCTCCTAATCTCTGTTGTACATCTTCCATCTGATGTTATAAATGCCCCTAGGTATCTAAAATTATCAACTTGGTTAAGGATTTTCCCTTCTATTTCTTGTCACATTTTGGTGTCACCATTTTCTTTGATATTACCATTGTTACTGTTTTCTTGATATTCAAGGAGAGTCCTTTCCTTGCACTCTCTGTTACTACAACGTCTAATAATTGTTGTAGTTGAATTATCCGCCACCAATACTGTGTCATCTGCATAGCGTATATTATTTATATTATAACCTCCAACTAGTATTCCTGGCATCTCTTTGATCTCTCTCATTATTACTTCGCTATACAGGGAGAAAAGATCTGGTGACAAGACACACCCTTGTCGTACTCCTAGCTTTATCTGTTCGTAACTACCCTCTTTATTTCCCATCTTAATTGCTGCTACTTGGTTCCAGTAAATATTCTTTATTATTCTTAAATCTTTTCCATCAGTGTTGATATCTTCCAACATTTTAATCAGTTCATCATGTTTTACTTTATCAAATGCCTTAGTATAATCTATGAAGCATAAATATATGTCTCTCTGTTTCTCTATTGACCTTTCTATTAGTGTCCGTAATGTATAAATTGCATTGTTTGTGCCCTTTCCTTCCATAAATCCATACTGTTTTTCACTAATTTCCATTTTTATTTTCTTTTTGGTTCTTCTCATTATGATTCTGAGTAGAAGCTTAGTGATATGGTTTATAAGGTTAATTGTACGAAAATCTTCACAATCAATTGCTCCTGGTCTTTTTGGTATAGCTATAAATACAGATTTCAGCATATCACTGGGTAAATATCCACTGCTGTAAATATCATTCAACATTTTGGTTAATATATCTACTCCAAATTCTCCCAATACTTCTAATTCTTCTATTGTGATTTCTTCTGGCCCAGCTGTTTTTCCTTTCTTCATACGTTTCATAGCGTCAGCGACTTCTTCTTTCAGAATAGGTGGACCTTCTAAGTTACTATCTTCTGTTAATTCGTCCCTTTCTCCTTCATATAATTCTCTTATATACTCATTCCACCTCTTCATTATAGCATCTTCCTCTAATATTATCTTTCCTGTTTTTGATTTCAAACACCCTGTATTTATTCTTATTTTTCTTCCTGTAAGCTCACTGATTTGTCTGTGCATATTTTTTGTATCTTTAATGGAATTTAATTCAATTTTTTTGCATTGCTCGTTTAACCAACTTTCTTTAGCCTTCCCACATTTATCTTTTATTTCTTTATTTATCTTAGCGTATTCTTGTTTGTCATTCTTACTCTGTTTTCTTTTGTCCATCAGTTTTAAGATATCTTCATTTGTCAGCGACTTGTGCGCTGCAGCTTTTCAAGACTCCGCTACTTTCGCACTGCACGAAATAACAATTCATGACATTTGCGAAAGGAATGCAATTTATTCAGAGCCGACATTTGAATGGCTCTACGAGCGTTAGGTTTCATCATTGTTACACAATATAAATACATCAACGTGATGATAGATGATGCTAGCATTACACAATCTAAATGAACAGCCCTATGTTTGCCTATGGCCTAGAAAGCTATCGTATTGGTCAAGGATACGTCCGCTCTCTCTACCGTCTCCAGTCAGTCTGTCCCGCAACACATTGCGTGGACCAGCACGGACACTTTACTCTCCGTGCAGTCGCTCTTATTGCGTGCCTGGTCTTGCCAGCACGCCGGCTGGTGAGTTCGAGTAACCTGGCATATCACGGTTACTCGCAAGGACCAGCAACCCAATTGCTTGGGGAAAGCCCTCGCTCATCTGTACTCGTTGACCTCTGGTCTGACACAAATGTGTCTCCCTGTGAGGTTATTAATAGTACTCGGTGTCTTCCCTGTCTGGTGTCTCTCTACTAGACTAGTGTTAACTCATTACTCCTGTACGCCTTATTGGGGATGCTGACAGGGTCCCCTCCTCTCCGCGAAGTGTTACTTCCCTTTTTCTCATGTTTGTAACACTTCTGGTCACAAAAGAAAAATTGGTTGTCCCAATTTTGTCAGATCTCCAATAAGTATAGAACTTTCTAGTTTGGGGATAGAACAATATCTTCTACCTTCATTCACAGTGTTCTATCTTTTCACTTGGCTAATTCAGTAGCCCATGTCTCAGTATAGTTGGTTCTATAGATATCTTAAGGATTGGTAGTGAACCGGAAACCGTTGTCTTATGACTTATGTCCTGGCTTCTGTCGTTTGACCCTATGTCTTTTGACTTCCACCTATTGACTTTCGTCTTGACCTGTTCCTCATATTGCCCGAAATGACAACCCACACACTAGTTGACTCTATTATGAGTTCAACACATGAGCACCAAGTGTTCATGTTCCCATCAATATCCCCTCCAACTCTATACACACAGCTCTACTGTTCACCTCCTTGCTCCCGCATGTGAAAAAGCTATATTCATTGTTACATTTAGGTTTCTGATAATTTATTGTGTCCCCTGAATTTAGAGTTATTGTTCTTTGGATTAATGGGTGTGTGTAACTTTTATGTGTTCGTTTTCCTGTTTGTTTGCGTGTTTTCTATTAAACTACAGTGTACTTAACTCTCTAACATGTGTATGCGTTAGTGTACTAATGTGTGTGTTCCTTCGAGCGCCGCAAATCGGTTTATTGTGGTTACAAACGTTCGTCATTTTTATTTGTGACCACAACTCCGTTCTCTGAAGCTCAAAGTACGTTCTCTATATACTCTGTTAAAGTGTGGCTGCAACACATATAAAAACCCTCGACAACACATTGGCAACACAGATGACACGACAAGTCAAATAAGACTGTTCCAGCGGTGGGAAAAAAAAAATTTCCGCTGTCTTTCTCTTTCGCTCTCTTCCTTTCAATGTTTACTAAGTTTTTGCATTCTCTCCTCGCATTTTCTCTTCTTTCATTCATCTTTCATACCCTTTCATACTATTCTTTCACTCAATCATTCTCTCGTCATTAAAATATGTTTCATAGTATCACATACATAAACAATATATATATACACAATAAACGATTGGCTGAATTATACCAGTAATCACGCCAAATGACTGTTCGTTTTGTTTGCACGCGTCATGTCTGTACCAAAAAATCTACATAGTTATAAGGATGGTTTGTTACGCTCCTGACATAGTAACTTCCATAATTTGGTGTGCTGACCTAAATTACCCTCAAGGGAAATAATTTACTACTACTTTCATTTAAGAGAACTGGGTTAATTACCTTAAATGTTACTTGTCAAAAAGATGATATTAATTCCTAAATGATTGATGTTAGTTTTGAAATGATATTTTAAATAAATGGATGTATAAATGATTATGATTATAAGTTAATTAACTAATATAAGATCTAATAATTGTATTTCTATAATGGATGTTTTAATAAATGGGTTATTAATTAAATGATAATGATTTCTAACTACGCAAATAAAAAAATAAAGTTATATATGCGTTTACACAATTTGCAATAGAATAAATAATAGAAAAATGAAGTTATAGATACTGTAAATAAAATAATCATGTACATATATCACAGTTACATTTCTATATCTAATTACACTAAGTTGACGTCCTCCTCTGCGTTGTGAAGATGGAGCAAATCTCTTTGTAGACTATTCTAACATAGTTCATTCCGCCAAAGTCTTTTATGCTCTCCTCGAAGGATAGTGTATTAATATAGTTGCCTAACACATTATGTAGGTCCATAGTTAACCCTGGAATGTTATTCGGGGTCTAAACGTTGGTTCAATATATTCTAGATTCGGGGTCTAAGCTGGGTTTGCTGTCTTCTTAGCGTTAGTTCCCATAATCTAACTTATGTGTGTGTCAGCGCATGTTAATTCTGCGTCTGTTCGTTACACTTTTCATAGCACTGTTCTATTCACACAAGTTATATATCAGGCGATAGTAACGCACTTATGATATGTCTTACTCACCACACATGGCACTTGGTTATCTAACATTACAGTGTCACTGTTTCTGGTGGTGTATGGTCGCTTCATTCCTGTAACTCAGGTATTTGAATGGATGAAGGACGACTTAAAATGTCTGCAATCGTATTTAATCTCCCTTTTAAATGCTGGATGGTAAATGTGTAATTTTGGAGAATCAAAGCCCACCTGTAAATTCTATTGTTGGTAGGATGTCCAGATTGCATCACAGACAATGGAGAGTTATCGGATTGGATTACAAACTGTGCTCCTGCCAAAAATCGGTGAAACTTTCTCACGCAATAGATCAAACTAAGGCCTTCCAATTCTAATGCTGAGTATCTTCCTTCAGCCGGAGTGATCTTGCGACTTAAGTACCTTACGGGGTGGAACGTCCCGTTGTAGAACTGTCCTCGTATCCCAGATATGGATATGGCACTCGCATCTGTGCGTAAGAAATAAGTGAGTTTTGGGTTAGGCATACGAAGGATAGGTGGAAAAAGCTGAAAAAATGTTTCAATTTCGATAACGCACTAATTAATCGTGCATCTTTTACAGATAACTTAGCCGAAGCTTTTAAGATGTTAGAAAAAACACTGGTGATTTCCGCCAGGTTAGGGATGAATTTACTATAATAGTTTACAAGACCCAGTAAACTTCGGACCTGTTTCTTGGTCGTTGGCATTGTCAAATTCAGAATCTTAGTGACGATTCTGTCATCAGTTTTCAATTGGCCCCTGCAGATGGTATGACCAAGGAAGTCAATTTGTTCCATGCCCAACTCTACTTTGGACGGCTTCGTTGTGAGTCCAAACAATCTCAACCTGTTGAAGACCTGTTGACAATTCAGTAGGTGTTTTGTCCCGTCTTTCGTCTGGCTGGATATGTTATTTCTACATGTCGAGATATTTGTCGCAGTTACGTTTACTGTAGGAACTGGTAGTTCCATCTCGTCCAATACTGTTGTGCTACTAGTTGTGTGTGCTGTTATCTGGCTAAGTGTGTTTGCGTTGTCGCTGTTGTGTGTCGCCCTACCTAGTGAAGTTGAGTTATGTATGTCTGTCGTCTCATTGCTTGGTGTTGGTGCAATCTGTTCGTCTGTCTGTTGTACTTGTTGTGAAACGTATGGTTTCAGGATGTTGATATGAAATATCTCTAAGTGTTCTTTTATCGATATTTCATGATCCGCATCTGATATTTTGAGTTCAACGTTGAGAGGCCCTTGGTAACATGTTAGTACCATGTTATGTTTATCAGTTAGTTGCATCACAACCTTTTGGTTTGGTTTAAGGTGAATCGTTTTAGTACCCTTGTTTGGATAGTTCTGGTTTCCATTACTCGACACCTGCATTAGGGGTCCAGTAATATCGACCGCTATACTTTCAAGTGGTCTAGATGCTGTCACTGACCGTTGCACTTCGGTCTTTACATGCTTTTTCTTTCGTACTCGATGTTGACACACAGTACAAGAGCGACAGAAAGATTTTATGTCCGAACCAAATTTCGGCCAGTAAAATTGTGATAGAATTCTGGCTCGCGTTTTATGATAGCCCAAATGTTCAACAAACGGTGGTGAATGTGCGATTTTTAGCACCTTTTTTCGGTATGTTACAGGTAACACCGTCTGCTGAATTTCATGGTTATTATATGTGTAATAACGCATGAGAATTCCGTTAACCTTTTTAAAGTACCAGGAAGAATTTTTAGAAACTTTCTTTCGCTCACACAACAAGTTAAAATAAGGTGTGAGTGTTTGGTCGGTGCTTTGTGCCTCGCTCAACTTTTGGCGAGTATTGTTGGTATCTGCACCATTTGGTGTTAATAGCTGTAGTGTTTCATTTTGTAAGTCAGTATAACTTGTTTCTGTATCTGACTTAGTTACAGCGTTGACCATGTGTGTTTCATTCCAGGCTTTTATGTTGTCGTCTGTACATTCTTTCAATGCATCAAGACATCCTAAAATAAGATCTGTACAAGGATCTTGGAGGATAGCGCATGTAAATGTGCCGGTAAGGAACGGGGTATTGATATGCGCTTTTGCCAGTGGATATTTCTCGATGGTGCCCGAGAAAGTACGGCATTTGACAAATTCACCCGTATAATCTTCTGTTCTAGCAAGTTCTCTCCTTAAACCCAGTATAGTACTGCCGCTATCAACTAAGCATTGGCATGGTTTACCATTGACCTGTGCATCGTAGAACTTAAGGTTACCTCTGGAGGCACATACTGCATTGGCTTCTTCATTTGAACATGATATTACGTGTCCACATTTCAATCTCCCCTCCGCATGAAACTGGTGGCATACTTTGCACGTCTTAAAGTCTAAAATATCGGTTACTGATGATACATTCTGACATTCATTCGTTGGCAATACATTGACAAGTTCGGAATCTATGTCACTCTCATCGTCTGATGATGTATCGATGAGGGCTGCGTTGTTTGCCTTCATTCTCTGTCTCCCAAGACATTTATTACTATAATGACCATAACTTGAACAAAAATAACATTTTACCGCACGTTTAAACGATGATCTTCTGCTTTCTTGCTTACTTATCACTTGTTCTAGGTGTGACGGATATGTGGGGTTCTTATCACACATCGAATACGTTGGGTGAAAAAGATTGCAATAATTACATCGAGGTGGTTTCTGAGGTGTTTTGTCATTTTTACTGTAGTCTTTCTGTTTGTAGGATCTATCAGGGACTTTATTTGCAAAAGCTGTAATTTCTGTGTCATATGATGTAGTTTTAAATATGTCCCGATTAGAGGAAAAATAAGCTGACCCCCGTTTCTCTAATTGTTGAATGGAATCAATATCTGACTGTTGTAAGAATTTAGCAAAAGGGGTAGGCACTGTAGAGACAACTTTGTCCATTACCATTAGCTCTTCTAGTTTTTCATAGTTGTTACCTACTTTAGCCGCCTTAGTCCATTTTTTAAATGTGCTCTGCACGTTAGAAATGTAGTCTAGGAACGTTTCAGTTGCTTTTGGTTTAATCTGTGAGAATTGAATTTGGTAACCAGTAGCGTCCAAAAGAAAATGTTGCATTATCCTATCGTGTATGTACTGGTAATTGTTTCTAAGATCTGTAAGTATGGATTCTATTACTTTTAAAGGCTCCCCACTCAGGTTTCTCATGTAAATCATTGCCCAATCCTCTAAAGGTATTTTCTGTGTTTTTAGTTGGAACTCTATATTTTCAGTCCATGCGCTGATTGAATCACCTACAGTGTATGGTTTGATAAGGCCCTTGTACTTACTAAATTTGTTCTGTTCTTCTTGGCTTTTTTGTTTGCTAGAGGCTATTTGTATGTTAGAATCTACCTCCATTTCCTTCATCTTTAGTTTAGTTTCTGAATCTACCTGTATCTGCTTTTCTTTGGTGGCATAATCTAAGTCTAACTGTTTTTGTTTGATAATTTGATCGGACTCTAATTGTTTCTGTTTGGTAGCCTCCTCGATCTCTTTCATTTCTTTTTGATGTTGCCTTTCTAATGCTCTTTCATCTCTCTGTCGAGCTAGCTCTTCTTTATACTTTTCATCTGCCCATTTTTCTAGCTTATCACCAGTGTGGCCCATTGCGATGCCCGCCTGGATACATTCATTTAGTGATGCCATTTTATGGCGTAATGTTAGTTCAAAATGATAATATAATAATATGCACAGAATAGTTTACAATAATGTGTTAGTAAATATACATCTTTTGCTGGAAAATAAGATGCATGATTAAGTTAGAGCATACCAAAATATTCGGAAAATATACTTATCTAATTTGTTGGAAAGTACTGTACTTGGGATGTTCCACCGCAGTCTTTCACACTACACACTGGTTTGATTTGATAACACACGGGCTGCGTTCTGGTTAGTAGAGCAGCAAAAATTATACACACGCTTAAGTTGTAAATACAAGCTCACAATTCATCATATTCTATCAAATATTTCATATTTCATGAAGTTGTTAATATAATCTTCTATTTCATGCGACTGGTGAATGATAATTTGCTAAATAGTGATAAATGGTATTAATGATGAATGATATGATCGTCTGAATGATTGTTAGATGATAAATGAGATGATTAGTCGTATGGCCGTCAATGTCGTCTTGTCTTCGCTGTTTGACTCTGGCGTACCTTCGTTCTAGGCTGCAGTTCGTCGCTAATCTATTTACTAATTTCGTAGAATGGTGACATTGATGGCTGTATCACACGCAATGAAATGTACACGGTGGTTACGATGTTAACGTTCACTGATGATTTTATACATTTCAATTGCTTTTAGTATAATACCACACTTTCTAAATAATATTGGTAGAATTTCACACTTTACCGATCTAATTTGACTCAATTGTGGTTCATACTCCACAAATTGGCGATCGTATAATTCACCACAAGAAAAAAAATTAATTTATAGCATGTATCACAATAAATTTGTATTACTTTGCAATATATCACACATCAATAATGTTGAAACGTGCACTGAATTAATTCTGGGACATAATTTTTTATATCAATCGATAGCTAGCGTTCGTTCAGTGGTTTATAATACCACTTGCATGTTGGCGTTAACTGCTCGTTGAATATTACTACAACTGCCTGCTATGACTGCTCAGAAACGTTCACTGAAATCTGACAGTAATTGTACTGCTGGCGTTCGTTCAATGTAGTTCTGACACCAATTCAGGGTCTACTGGTCGTTATTCCCTGTGTTCTGACACCTAATTCGGGGTCTAGTGGTCGTTTCCCTGTGTTCTGACACCAATTCGCTGATGGCGTTGATTCATTGACCATTCTGACACCAATTCGAGGTCTAGTGGTCGTTTCCCTGTGTTCTGACACCAATTCACCGATGGCGTTGATTCATTGACCATTCTGTTAGTTAGTTAGTTAGTCGACAGATCATCCTCGTTGCACATCGAACCATTCAGTCCATAAGTGCTCGGATCCCCTCCTCAGCAAATCCCGCAGCGTGTAGCGGCTAACGACGCCAGTTCTGTGTTGGTTTATCAATCTTCTTTGGCTTCCTGCGTAGTGTTCTTGTTTGGCCACCCCTCTTTTAATTTGCTGCTCCCGCAGTCTGGCCATTGTTGTAGATTCACAGTCATCACTTGGTTCTCGCAAAAGTCTCACTTCTCGTAGAGCATTCAGAATGTCAGCCTGGTCCATGGCGCGTCCGCCCTCCACAGTAGCCTCACCTGCGAGCTTGTCAGCCCGCTCATTTCCTTGTACTCCCGCATGACCTGGCACGAAGATGAAACTAATCTTTGCCAGCCGAGACCGCTTCAGAGGCAGCAACCACTCTCTTCGGATCGACCCCTCCTCTATCCTCTTGATCATGTTCATTGAGTCGCTAAGGAAACAAGCCCTAGTGAATGTCTGTGTCTCGAGCCATGTTATTGCTTTACTTACTGCCATGACTTCCATGGTCAGGCTACTTGTGGTTTCAGTGAAAGCACCAGAGTCCTCCTTCACAATTCTCCCTCCGGCCCGAGCTGTAAAGGCCCATGAGCTTCTCACATGTCGGACGACCGACCCATCTGTGTAGATGACCGCGTCACCGTCTAGCGAATTCTCGAAAATCAACGCTTGTACTTCAGCCTCAACAGCAGCCGGATTTTCTTGTCTGCATTTTCTATCTAGTTGGATGCAAACTGAAAAGGATGTGCAGAAGTCTGTTGGCACTTGCACCCACTCCTCGCCAGGTTCTAAGTCCTCAAGTGAACACACCTGTTGAAGAATGTCTTCGGCTTGACCCATCCACGACCGTCCTCTTTTTAACCTGCTGCCCTTCACCTTCCTAATTTCACTATGCAGTGGATGTTGTGTGTTTGCGTTAATTTTGAGGTAGGCGCGTGCCCTGCAAACTTGTATTCTCTCTTCAATGGTTGGAAAATCAAGAAGGTAGCGCATCGCCCTGCATGCTGTATCTCTTGTACATCCAAGAATAATGCGCGTAGCTTCATTCTGTATCCTTTCCATCCTTTCTATCTGCTTATGGCTGAGAGTCAGGATTGCCATTGCATACTCCAAAACAGACATGACCAGCCCCTCGTACAGAAGACGTAGATGGCGCTGCTCACAGTTTGCTGCCGCCATCACCCGCATCGCTGCCAAACCCCGCTTGGCCTTTGTTATCACCTGGTCTATGTGCACATTATAAGCAAGGCTTCGATCAAACCGTATTCCCAGGTAATTCATTGCCTGCGTTCTTTCCACCGTCTCTGAACACAGCATTACAGTTGGTGTTGGATTGTTGACAATATGATTATTCAACGAGAACCAAGTCACTGTTGCCTTTGTTGGGTTGACCATTGCCCCAGCTTCATCACACCAAGTACTTATGCGATTGAGTTCGGTTTGTAGTTCCACAGCAACCTCCTCTCTATCCTTACCCTGACGATACACTAAAACATCATCGGCATACGACAATGTCCTGCCAGGTCCAGTGATCTGCTCACTGGTGATTCTCACTGTGTAGGCGTTGAACAGTACCGGAGATAATGGCGATCCCTGTGGTAGGCCAGGATATATTGTTGTTGGTTCCGAAGTCCAACTGCCACATCTAAAAACTACTTTCCGTTGGTAGAGGGCTGCAGCGATCCAACTAAGGAGGAATGGACTTACGTTTAGTTCAAGAAGCTGAAACATTAAAAAATCCAGTGGTACTCTGTTGTATGCGTCCTCAAGATCAATCGCTGCAGCAACGGTTTCAGTGCCTGCGTGGAAACCTTCATAGACATCCTGGGCAAAGACTGCTGCATTGGTCCAGGTTTATCTTTTTGGACGGTACCCACCCAGGGTAGGTGGGAAAACACCTTGCCTCTCTAGTTGGCTTGATATTTTCCTGGCAATTACCTTCTCCAGCAGCTTGCCTATTGTATTCTGCATGGTTATAATTCGATATCCCTGAATTTTTTTGTGGTCTTTGTCAGGCTTCGGCAAGGGAATCAGATAGCTGTGTAACCTGCATTCCTCCTTGATGCTAGCACTCCCTATACTGTTGTTGTACATGTCTGCTAATTTCTCTAGCTCATTGTCGGTACACCTATTTATGTCGTCGTATCTTATGCCATCAGGACCTGGAGCACTGTTTTTTGATCGTCGAAGCACAGCCTTGATTTCTTTCACTGTCACTGTGTCTTCCTCCGAAGTGTTCTGGGCCTTGCATCTGTCTGAGGTGACCTCCTTGGCCAGATTTCGGCCTCCCATGTCTGTCTGGTTGCCCTGCTCAAGGTAGCGTTCAAAGAGGGCTTTGCCCTTGTCCTCGACAGTCCTCTGCCAGGTGAGGTCAGCACCTTGGAAGTCTGAAATGCTCTTATTCTTGACTACACCACTCATGCTTTTATGTAGTCGCCAGAACAATTTCAGTGACTTGTCTGTGCTTACTCTTTGACACACCTCTGCCCATTTTTCGCTTTTAACCACCTTGACCAGTTTTTTGAAATAGCTTACTTTTGTGTGCATCTCTCTTTCTAAGTGCAAGCAGGGACTAGGATGACCAGCTCTGTTCTTCTTGGCATTTTGCCATCTCCTTACAGCACTACGCTTATCCACCCAAGCCTTCTCCACCTCGAAACTCCACCACGGTGGCTGCTCCCAGCTTTTTTTCCTGCCCTGAAACGTTCTGCGCTTGTCACGTCTTATTTTACTCACCACATCTTGCCCTGTACTGTCATACTGGAACGTCTTTACCTTTAGCTTGTGCTGCCTGGTTCTGCCTTTCTCCACCAATATGCTGCACGGGTGGTGGTCGCTGCCATGGTGACCTAGGACACCCCATCTAAACACATTCTGACACCAATTCGGGGTCTAGTGGTCGTTTCCCTGTGTTCTGACACCAATTCGGGGTCTAGCCTGTCAGCGACTTGTGCGCTGCAGCTTTTCAAGACTCCGCTACTTTCGCACTGCACGAAATAACAATTCATGACATTTGCGAAAGGAATGCATTTTATTCAGAGCCAACATTTGAATGGCTCTACGAGCGTTAGGTTTCATCATTGTTACACAATATAAATACATCAACGTGATGATAGATGATGCTAGCATTACACAATCTAAATGAACAGCCCTATGTTTGCCTATGGCCTAGAAAGCTATCGTATTGGTCAAGGATACGTCCGCTCTCTCTACCGTCTCCAGTCAGTCTGTCCCGCAACACATTGCGTGGACCAGCACGGACGCTTTACTCTCCGTGCAGTAGCCCTTATTGCGTGCCTGGTCTTGCCAGCACGCCGGCTGGTGAGTTCGAGTAACCTGGCATATCACGGTTACTCGCAAGGACCCGCAACCCAATTGCTTGGGGAAAGCCCTCGTTCATCTGTACTCGTTGACCTCTGGTCTGACACAAATGTGTCTCCCTGTGAGGTTATTAATAGTACTCGGTGTCTTCCCTGTCTGGTGTCTCTCTACTAGACTAGTGTCAACTCATTACTCCTGTAAGGCCTTATTGGGGATGCTGACATCATTCATCCATTTTTTCTTAGCTATTTTGCCTCTACCCGGTAATACTTCTTTGCTAGTTTGATGAATGGAGTCCCTTAACATTTCCCATTGTTCATCTATACTCTGTATTTTAGTTATTGCATTGTACCTATTTTTCACAGTCACTCTGTATTGTTCTTGAATTTCTTTATCTATTTTCAGAACCTCTTTATTAAGTCTCATTTTCTTAACCATTTTTTCCCCTCTCTTTAATCTTACTTGTATTTGTCCACATAGTGGTACATGATCACTATTACAGTCAGCACCAGGCATTGTCTTTACATTAATTAAAGCATTTCTAAATCTTTTATTAATTAGTATGTAGTCAATTTGGTTGCGTATTTTCTTATCAGGGCTTATCCATGTGTACAGTCGTCTTTTATGGTGTTTAAACCATGTGTTTCCAATTATCATATCATTGATATTTGCTCATTCTATTAGCTTTTCCCCTCTTTCATTTCTTGTACCTAAACCATAATTCCCCACTACATCCTCCATTTTTCCCTTTCCTACTTTTGCATTAAAATCACCAATCATTATCTTTATTTCTTGTGATCCAATTTGAGCCATCGCCATTTCTATTTCGTCGTAAAAGTGTTGTATTTCTTCATCACTACTGCTTGCTGTTGGTGCATATACTTTTATAATATTTATGTCTATTGGTTTGCCTTTGATTTTTACCATAATAACTCTATCTCCAAGGAGATAGAATCTAACTCTAAGGAGATGGCAAATGATATTTGTGGTGTGTGAGTGGGGGTATGTGGGGTGGATGGGTAAGGGTATCTGTGTGGGTGTGGGTGGGATTATTTTGTGGTATCTGGGTGGGGGATATGTGTGTGGTGTGTAAGTGGGGATGTGTTGGTGAGGGATATGTGTGTGTGTGGTGCGTGGGTTGGGAATAGTGCGTGGTAGGGGGTGTATGTGATGTGCGGGTGGGGGATTGTGTGGTGGGGGATTAGGTTAAGGCATGTGTGGGTGGGTGGAAGTTGTATGTGTGGGTGGTGGTGTGTGTGTGAGTGGATTGGGGATGTATGGGTGGTTAGGGAGATGTGTGTGTGGGGGGGGGGGGGGGTAGGGACATGTCAGTTGGTGGGGATGTGTGTGTATGGTTTGGGGATGTGTGAGTGGATGTGCGATGTGTGGGTTGGTGGGGAATATGTTGTCGATGGAGATGTGGCTGGGGGAAGGGTGGTTTGAGGTGTGGGTGGGGAGAGGATGTGTGGGGTAGAATGTGGATGGGCGTGGGATGTGTGGGTTGGTGGGGGAATGTTTGTGGGTGGCGAGTGTGTTTTGGTTGGGGGATCAGGTGAGGGCAGTGTGTGTGGGTGGGGGATGTGCGGGAGGGAGATGGGTCGGTTGGTGGGGTATGTATGTGTCCCTTGGTGTGCGTGTGTGTCGGTAGGTGGGGGTGTGTATGTGTCCCTTGGTGCGCATGTGTGTGGGTAGGTATGGGTGTTGTGTGGGTGGGGTGATGTATGGATAGGTGGGAGATGGGCTTCATACCATGGTAATTAGCCTTGTTTATGTTTACAACATTCATTTCACAATGTTTATTTTTCTTCCTATGCAAATGTATAATGCTCTTGATGAACGAAAGACGAGTGATTGGAAGGGCCGAATGTAAGACGGGCCTGCGCGCCCAATTTGTGACCCTAATAAAGTTGATTTGATTTGATTTGATTTATCTGAAATACACCAGTATCCATTAATTGACTTGGCTGTTTTTTCGTCTAATATTATTCCTACACCTTTTTCATGTGTATCCCCTCCAGAATAAATTATTGTGTGATTGTCAGCTATAATTTTGCTCGATCCCTTCCATCTCATCTCACTAACGCCTAGTATATTCATTTTCATCCTATCCATCTCTCTTAGAACATTGGTCAACTTTCCTAGCTCATTTAATGTCCTAACATTCCATGTTCCTACTCTAAATTTATTTATTTTAGTTAAGATTTTGCCATCAGTAGCTGGATGACGGTCTGGTGTCACCTGTGGCTCATGACTGTCCCTACCGGACGAGGATGCCCTAAGACAGCCATTAACGTCTTTCACTAACTTTGATATATGTGTTGCCATGAAGTCTTGGGAAGATAATGTGGTGGTTTCCCCTTGCCTTCCATATTCACATGGTGGTCTTTTTACCTCTGCCTTTGACAGCCATTTCCGACTGTAAGGACAAGTGAGTGCCCTGCTCTGCTCAGCTGCAGAGTTGTCCACTTATTCCGGTGGATACTCCATTGTTGTTACAAAAAATAACGTCGCTTAAAAGTCGACAGGGTCGACTTCATTGCACCGGACTTTTATCCCATATGGCTCAATCTCTTTCGGCAGTCAGAAAGCGTCGCACAAAGCACGAACTCCGTAGCTCCAGCGACGACCCCCAGAAGTCTCCGAAAAAATTCACTCGTGAACCGAAAGACGCAGCCCGGAATCGAACCCACAACCTTCGGGGCCTGATTCAGACGACTTGGCCACTTCGCCATGGAGACTCCCGTTGCAGCCGTTATGGAGATGTCATTGTTGTTGATACAGCTGTTATGAAATTCCATTTCAACCACAGCGTTCAAGAAGATGCCATTGTCGTTGTTTCAGAAATATGAAGAATCCATTGTTGTTGATACAGCCGTTACGAAGAAACCATTATTGTTATTACAGCCGTTATGAAGATGTCATTGTTATTGTTACTGAAGTTATGAACATGCCATTTTGTTACAGCCGTTATGAAGATTCCATTGTTGTTGTTACAGTCGTTATGAAGATGTCATTGTTGTTGTTACAGCCGTTACCAAGATGCCAATGTTGATTTTACAGCCGTTATGTAGATGCCATTGTTGATTTCATAGCCGTGTTGAAGAAGCCATTGTGGTTATTATATAAGTTATGAAGAAGCCATTGTTATTGTTACAGCCGTTATGGAAATTTGATTGTTGTTACATCTGTTATGAAGATGCCATTGGTGTTGCTACAGCCATGTTGACGATGCCATTGTTGTTGTTACAGCCGCGATGAAGATGTTAACTCAACTGCGATAATTCTCTTTCTTAGCCGAGACTGTAAGCGGCAGGGACTGATTTTGTCACTGATAACTCTGCTGGATTGTTTTGCTGTCCTGCTGTATGTAACAGTAGTTCTCGAAACGCAGTTTGTTCACCAAAATTTTGAGAAACATGTGAGTCAACTATACATATAATCATTCCTTCTTTTCCTTTTCCATTTGCTCGCTTTGAACTCAAGCGTAATCCACGCTGGATTGATTATTGCGTGTGGGTTCATTCATTCGTTCAGTAGCATGTTCTTTGCAGAACCTCGCTCCCATAGCAACCTTCCAGAAAACCTCTCGATCATAAGCAAGATGCCCCGCTTCCGATACTCCCATCTGGAGATCATCTGCCACATCTTGCACCCATCTTCTCTTTGGCATTCTTTTTCCTCTCTTCCCGGGTACATACCCCTCCATTGTTGTTCTCCCCAACTTTCATGATGTTTTAAGTGACCAAAATATGTCATTTTCTATTTTTTGATTTTTTTTGGAGCTCGCTCGCTTTGAACTCAAGCGTAGTCTATAAACTCTAATTATAGTTGTGATGAAGGAGAAAAAGAAGAAGCAGCAGCAGCAGCAGCGGCGGCGGCGGCGGCGGCGGCGAAGGCGGCGGCGGCGGCGGGGGCGGTGACAGCGAAGGCGGCGGTGGCGGCGGCGGCAGAAGAAGAAGAAGCAGAAAGAAAAGATTCAGCAGCAACTGTAGCAGCAGCTGCAGCGGGAGGAGGAGGAGGGTAAGAAGAAGAAGAAGAAGAAGAAGAAGAAGAAGAAGAAGAAGAAGAAGAAGAAGAAGAAGAAGAAGAAGAAGAAGAAGAAGAAGAAGAAGAAGAAGAAGAAGAAGAAGAATCATATCAACATGTGTAATATTTATCACCAATGAAGCAAACGGACATCTCACGTCATACATCTATTTTGTCTCGTGACAGGTCGTGAACATATCAATAAAGTCCATTGACTCTAAATTATATGTTTAAGCTTTTAATAAATACATCACAGGTTTCTCAATATATATTTACACAATCTGTATAGAAACCGTCAGTGCGCTCGTTCGTTCATAACATAGCACCTCAGCTCGCACAAGTAGCGCACACGCAATATCACAGAACTACTCTCTCTCGCTGCTATCACACAATTATAACGCTCGTTCAAATCACTCGCTCTGGCAATAAAGTTCAGTCATTCTTAGCCAACACTCGGACACATCCTCTCCTGATGCAAAGAATACCATGGACAAGATAGAAAAACCAATGACCAAGTACTACAGGAGACAAATGAAACTCGTAAATTGATTGGTTTCGTCCTAGGTCTAGCGTCACGTGGTCTGGGACCAAGTGCAAAATGAAGGTCCTCGTGTCTTTCAGGCTAGTCAGGTCTCTAATGCGTCTTAGGAAAGGGGTCTCGATCTGTCCTTCACCTCAGGTCAGTCTGTCTGTTACTAACTGTTGCCTCCCTTACTACGGTCCAAAGGTGACCTGTCCTGCCTAGTATTCTTATGTCCTGTCTACTATGTCCTGTCTCTGGCCTTTGTCCTCTCTTTCATACTCCCAGGACGCTGACAGGACATAACATCTATGTTGCCTTCCTCAGGTACAGGCCACGATGTCCAGTGGGGATCAAGTGAGCTTCCAGGAAGTGTGCCTGGATTGTCAGCGGCTTGTGAAGAACCCATACACCCAGCTCGGAAACGATCCAGTGATGGAGGGACTCACTATGCGAAAGGAGGGCGACGTGCTGAAATGTTGTGCAGAGAAATATGTACAATTGCCTGCGATGTTGAAAGGAGTAAGTTCTATGTTACTTGACGTGACTGTTTCTGTTCTAACTAATAACCCACCCTTCAATGCTTAGTTAGTTAGTTATTCGCGGTTCCAACTTCAGGGCAACGGGTCGTCTCAATTATGCTCCGTTCCTGTGCCAGTGAATGTCACACAAAATTCTTCTCACTGTCCAATGTGAAAAGTGGAACAGACTGGAATCTCGGCAAGCCAACAGCCCGCATAGGAGCACTGTGCATAATGCCGCCGCCAGAATGCCAACACAAAAGTCCTCCACGAAAAGTACAGTTCGTCGTTGATGGAATCGGCAGTCACCAGAAAGACTCCATTAACCCGGGTTTTATTCTACATGGCTCTTTCTCTTTCCAAAGGCGACCCGCTGAAAGCACCGCACAAAGCACGAACTCCATAGCTTCAGCAACGACTCCCACGAGTCTCCTGAAAATTGCACCCAGGCAAATCAGTAAATTCAGCGACGGCCGGCCGCCAATGTTCCGAACATGCAGTTCACTGTACAAACAACAGCGGACAGATGTAAAAGCATTGCACACTAATTTCACACCTCGCAGTGTCGCGCCATGCACTCACTCAGTAGCAGGGCGTCGGACAATGTACTACCAGTCCAACATGAAGAAAATGCGAATGCAAACCGTAGCCACAAGCATAAATACTCCAGAGGCCTGAACTGTTCAACGCTTATCCGCCATGTTGGGGACCGGAAGTCAGATGTGTCTTCAATAGTTAAGTTGACTATCGCCTACCGTAGCGGGGTCTTGCGTTCGTTCCGCATCCACCTGTTTCGTGTGTTCATGATCCTATTCACCTTAGAGCGGTTTCATTGTGTTCTTTTAACTTTCATGAGTACCGATCAATATATGCACATGTATTTCTCATGTTACATTAGTGGTGTGACAGGTATATGAACGATCGATATTTCTGAACATTGCACTCAGCACTTGGCTAAGTCATCCAGCTTCTTCATTGAGAAACTCTAACATACTGAGTCTTCCTGGTTGTGCACAGTTCTCTAGGTCCCGTCTATTTCATCATCATCATCATCATCATCATCATCATCATCATCATCATCATCATCATCATCATCATCATCATCATCATCATCATCATCATCATCATCAAGTGTCTTGCCTACTGGTGTGGGCGATCACGCATAATTATGCTTCTGTTCTGATAAAGTAACAAAAATGATGACTTTCTTATTATGGGTTTACTGTGGCATAGTAACTAGCGACTAAAACTAGTGACTAGCGCTCTTGCCTGTCAAGACGGTGGTCAGGGTTCAGTCCCCAGTTGTGGAGGATTTGTGTCTCTACCTGTACGGTTGTGGGGACGATCCTGTCTCAAATCAATAATAAAACGCCTTTATTCACTCCAGAAAAGGGCAGTGCGTCTAATCAATGGTGATAAGCTTACAGACAATTCTATCCTACATGAACGTCTTCAATTACTGCCACTCCATAAACGCCTAATTTTTAATAAGGCTAAACTAATTCACAAAATCCTATTTCAAAATGCCCCAAGCTATCTTTGGCCATTGTTTAAATATAATGCAAGACATAGCGAACGACTAAATATACTCCATGTCCCTAAACCTAGGATAGACTTACTTAAAACAAGCTTAGCATACTCTGCTACTCAGTTGTGGAACAATCTTCCACAAGAAATCAAAGACACCACCAATCATTATACATACAGTCGCAACCTGTTTTAACACTACCTCAGGACAGACTACATGCCCCCTTAAAAAAAAAAAAAGCAACAAAGACAATAATAATGGTAAATTATCTCGAACGACAACTAGCCAAAAAAAAAAAAAAAAAGCAACAACATTCCCATATGTATGGCACGTTACACCCACCTTGGGTATTCATGATGCCCATGTTAAACATTGTCTCAACGAGTCATGTATTATTGATTATTTTTCATGCGTTTTAATGCTTATTGTTCTTTTGTTGTCAAAGAATTGCTTCATAAGAGATGTTGAATGAAAGAATGTATGAGAGGAAATAGAGAAGGGCAGAATGTCAGACGGGCCTGCGTGCCCAATTCTTAACCCTTGGAAAATAAAGATTTATTACTACTACTACTACTACTACTACTACTACTACTACTACTACTACTACTACTACTACTACTACTACTACTACTACTACTACTACTACTACTACTACTACTACTGGGACTGACACTTAACTCCACTAAACTATGTTAATGGCATTAATTAAAATATATCGCCATTTATATTCTGCAGGTTGCAAGACGACAAGACACATTAAAAGGTGAGTTACTCTGTGATACCAAATATTTCTTTAGCCGATACCTTAGCATAAAAAAAAATATACATAATATAATAAAATAAATTTATTCTACTTCATGTGCGAAAGATGAGTCGCCGGCAGAGACAAATGTAAGACGGGCCTGCGTGTCCAGTATGGGACACTTTGAAAATAAAGTTCATTCGTTGGTTCACTTGAGTGGTCTGTAGCAGATTTAGTAGTCATATTCCACCAATATCCTTTCATCATCATCATCAAGTGCCCTGCCAGCTGGCGTAGGCGTTCATGACTCTCCACAGATCTCTGTCTTTGGTGTTCTGGATCAACTCTGCTGCTGATATTCCTGCATGCCACCGTCTCAATCCATCCAGCATAATCTTTCTTGGTCTGCCTCTGCCCTCTTCCCCTCGATCTTTCCAGCTGTCACGATGTTCTCCAATCTCTCTCTTCTCATCGCATGACCAAAGAAAGTTGTTTGTCTCTTTTTTGTTGTTGTATATACTGTTTGTCAGGGTCTTACTTATTACTGACAATGGCTCGTGTTTTCTGACAGGGAGTGAAAACAATCATACACTACGAATGATTGTACGAAACACACGGTAACATAACTGAAACATTTTAATTACACTCTTCATATCATGCTGCGCTCACAATGTCATTTACAGATGCATATCTACAACATACAAGTTCATCAATGCATAGAATAGTACACTCACTCAGTCTCTACAGAGCATACAAGCTTTCGTACATCAAGCATTGAATAATACATCAAATACACGCACCACTTTCTTCCATGTCCGTCCAGTCTCGAAGTCGTTGGCAGTCTGAGCTACTACCGATGGTGTCTTGTTGGCCCTGCTTTTAGTTCTCGTGCGCTTCGTGCAGCACGCTGACCACTTGCCATACACTGCGTAGTAGCTGCTAGTTGAGTTCACGGTCGTACTAGTTCGTCGCCAGGCGATGGCGAGGGAGATTCTGACATTCTCCACCGCCCCCTCTTATGAAAGGAGTATCCTTTCATTCTGGGTGTTTATACTTGGTACAAGTTAATAATATCTTTCTAAGTCAGAATCGATTAACTGTTTATATTGTTAGGTGACTCTCTGATATATTTCTGGATTGACATTGACTTGGTAATCATGCATGATATATATTTCCCACAGTGTTGCCCTGAGGCTACTTTCATCAGTATTGTCCCCTAGTTGGATCAGTACCTTGGTTGCTAATGGACTTAAGCCAGTCCGGTAGTTATCAGCGACTAACGCTATCTTTCAAGCAACGCACTACCTCACGACAAAAGACAAAAAAATCACAACAAGAACATGTCAGGCCCTAAATCATCTTCCTTATAAGATGCCTTCAGAATTAGAAACCCACCGATATGGTAGGATGATCCAATACTGGTCCCCCAACCTTGGTAACTATACTCCACGCATAGTTGACATCACCTGGTGATGTGTAGTCATTTTGGCTACTATGACAAAGATAATATATGCATGCTTACATTTTCCATTTGTCAAATTGTTTCCCCTTTGGTGTAATGGTGAAACGTTATGGGAGGTAATTTCGAAATTCTTTCAAAAAATAAAGTACATTTGTTATTTCTATTCTAAGCGTCATAGTTTGATATTTCTTTTCAATGGTGGCATTCTTGGCACCATTGAGAAAAAATTAACCAATCAATGATTCTTAGATCACAAATATATAAATCCTTTCATACTATTTATCATATGCAAATATTATGTCACAAAATCATTCACTCTGTCTTTCATTCATGACTATTTGTGATATAGTCTGCTATTTTTGATAAATTTCGAAAATACTTAGAATAGGAAGTGGAAGTACACACTAATGTGTTCACAAGTTGGAATAATAAACACTGTTCTTGTACACGTTTGGATTACACTGTTCTGGATGAGTTGAATTCCTCTACTGTCGTCTATTTAACACAGTCATACAGTTAAGATATTCGAACAGTTTCCTGTGCTTATATCACTGTTATACATAAGCTTTGGTACTACTGGATGTTACCGAGAACTGAAATACGGTAAGTCTATACAGATGTGTAGTACTGTCTTTGTAACACAGTTCGTAGGCATGGTACTAACGGTTTAAAAGTAATATCCTTACACATTTCGATCGTTCATTTGTTCAACACATTCACTAGTTAAAAATGTATTTCAAATAAATTGCAGGACTCAGTCCTTATCACAGAAGTAACTATTCACAGCGTTCTTTGTTTAAATAGATAATTTCGCTGGAATGTGATAGTTGTCTGAGCGCTATAGGTCACTACCTCAGTCTTTGCGCTCAGGCGTAGTTAAACTGTCGTTTGACGTCTCGAGAGGACATCTGGAGAGCAGGTCGGCAATTGTATTTTCTGTTCCGTTGATGTGTCTTATGTCGAAGCTGTAGTTTTGGAGTAACAAACCCCATCTAGCTATCCTGTGGTTCGTTAGTGTCCGTCTAGTAATGACAGTTAATGGATTGTTATCTGTCTCCACAATGAAATGTTTACCTAGCAAATATTTAGATAACTTAGAAATCGCATAAATTAATGCAAGACCTTCTAACTCTGGTGTAGACCATCTGCGTTCTCTTGGTGGTAACTTTCGACTTACATAACCGACTGGATGTAAGATGTCATCATAGGATTGCAACAAAACGCCCGCGATACCTATGGTGCTCGTGTTAGTTCTCAATCTGAAAGGAATGGTTAGATTTGGCAATTTTAGTATAGGATTGGTAGAAAAATATGACAATACTTTTGTAAAGGCAAGATTCACTGCCATACAACAAAACTGGTTCTATATAGCACTTCAGCACTCTGTTTCTTACATTAAGTGATATGTTATTGCATAAGATAATCTACATTTTCTGAAATGCGGCGTTTGCTTGCCTTATTCTGCTCTTAATCTCTGTTGTACATCTTCCATCTGTTGTTATATATGACCCGAAATAATCTCATCTATTATCTATAATACGTTGATGAAGGTGGTGTTGCTTGTATGAGTACAGGATGTAGATTTAATAGCTGTGCAGTGTTTGACAATATTGCCAGTCCAAGTTTTGTATTTACCTATTAGGTTGTGCATAAACTTTACAGAGGGTGAATACAAAACTTGGACCGGCAATATTTTCAATCACTGCACAGTCATTGAAACTGCTCTCTATATCTATTGCCAAGTGTCTAAGCTGTCTATATGCATGATTATATGTCTTCCTCTGCCCCTCTCGCCTAGTATTCTACCACATGGGGTATGCACTAACTTCATCAGTACTTCCAACTGTATTACAGATCTTTGAAAATAATTCATCCAATGACGAGTCCCGAGAAGGACTTCTCTCCTAAAGCAGAATTTCGAAATGTCTTTCTATCTAAAGCCACATGTCATACTGTTGCTGTCATGTTTAAATTATCTATCAGATTTCCTGCCTCTTCTGCTGGCATGTATAAATTATCTATTAGATGTCCAGCCTAAGTTGTTGGCATGTATAAATTATCTATCAGATGTCCAGCCTCTGCTGTTGGCATGTATAAATTATCTATCAGATGTTCCGCCTCTGTTGTTGGCATGTATAAATTATCTATCAGATATCCCGGTTCTTTTGCTGTCCTGTATAAAAGTCCTATCAGATGTCAGACTGTTTCTGTGATGTATAAATTAATGATCTTATCTCCCGCCTCTGTTGTTGGCATATATAAATTATCTATCAGTTGTCCCGCCTCTGTTGCTGTCATGTATAAATTATCTGTCACATCATGAACTCATCTAAGTTGTGGTCGTCCTCTTCTCCACCTTCCCGCTACACTTCCCTGCATAATTATTTGTTCTAGACCCACACCATTTAACATGTCCAAAATACCACATTTGTTTATTTTCATAGCCAGACAATATTAAGTTGTAGTTGAATAGATCTGTTTGGTTTTCTGCTTGTTCAATGAATTGCTAATACGTGTTTGCAGGATAAGAAAAGACACCAAAAACGGTGCACTTTGGAATATCAAATGAAAAGGTCAACGAAGGCTAAATTTGGTACCAGAAAAGTGCCTTGGGAATTACAGGCGGCAGACGTGTTTCTTAAAACATCACCCTCCGTGCACCCGACGCATCTATTCAAATATGGATTTATAAAAAATATGTGTGTGGAATAGCAAGGCACGCAGTGAAGCACATAGCAGTTAGGTCAGCAGAGAAAAGTAGATCTCACGAGGGAGTATAGTTCAGGAAAAACGTATATCTATTTTAATTAAGCTGGCAAATCATGCGCTATATAACATGTTTAACAGTTAAAACGTGACAACAGCCAGGTCCATGTGTATTGTTGTCTCTCTCTTCATGTCCGCTATGTTTCCATACAAGTGCTACATATTTCATTGTGGCCAACATATTTTACTGGTCTCTTCTCTTCTAGCTGTAGCCACATGATTGGCAATTCTTGTCTTTGCTGCGACCACTTCGCTAATGTTGACTGTTCACTAGGTCAGTCAGTAAAGAAAAGTTCACCAGCTGCGACCACTTCGCTAATGTTGACTGTTCACTAAGTCAGTCAGTAAAGTAAAGGTCCTCAGCTGCGACCACTTCGCTAATGTTGACTGTTCACTAAGTCAGTCAGTAAAGTAAAGGTCCTCAGCTGCGACCACTTCGCTAATGTTGACTGTTCACTAAGTCAGTCAGTAAAGTAAAGGTTCTCAACTGCGACCACTTCACTAATGTTGACTTTTCAATAAGTCATTCAGTAAATTAAAGGTCTGTTTTACACACCTAAGGCACTTGATGATAGTATTATAGAGCAATCGGCACTTAGTGGGTGACGAGATCAGTACCATGCCGGCTGCTTTTATTTCCCAGAGACATTTCTTGGTGCCCTTTAGGCTGCTTCGACCTTGGGGGGGGGGGGGGACCAGTGTCAGGGCGCGATATGGGTTCCAATGAGGTTTGAAATGAGGCGACATGGTTTCGCCATGGATTCCTTTGGTGCCTGACTTTGCTTCCAAGGGGTGTTAGTTGTGACTTCATGCCTCGCGTCCATATCGTCACCGTAGTTACTTCTCACTCGGCTTTGTCGTCTGCACCGAGAGAAGGACTCGGTTACTTGGCTATTCATCTTCCCTTTGCTGATCTACTATTCAACACTTTACCTTGCCTGATGGTTAACTCTGCCATTCTCTACAAACTGCGTCAACTCCCTATCGAACACAACTCGGCACTCCGACACAAATGTGACTCGGACTCTGGTTTAGTTTTTCGTCTATATTCACCATAAACACTCTAGAATAGACATTGTCAAAATCATGTGTTCCAAAATATGCTGTACACAACACTTCTAAACACTTAAAAAAAAATCGCGACATTATCTAAGCCACAGCTATCTTCTCTACGTGGTGCGTCCTCACAGGTCGACACCCACGGCTTGAATGTCACCTTTGAAAATCCTGTCTCTTGCTCCGGTGACAACCTCGGCGTGCACCACGTGGGTTAAAACACATGATTGCCACGTCCTTCCGTGTGACCATCTTTCAACATGCCATGAGCTCCAATTCGACTCATGGCACCCAGGACAGTTTTAAAATTTTGAATCTGCACCGCTGCAGCTTGAACCCATAACCCCCGCATCTAAAGGCGAGTGTCTAGCACAATTTTAAACAGACTACACGACCCTATTAAACAACATACAACATCTTATTAAAAGAAACATTCTCCTGTCTGTGTTACGGTATATCTCTCTTCGATAATAACAATCGCCATATGAATAATTCATAACAGTCACGCAGCAATGAGTTTTACACCTGTTGCATGCGTATGTATAAAGCATATATGATTGTTGACTAAGATTAGCCTCAAATGTGATATATGCATGAAGTAATGCAAAACAGGAGAGATATAAGAAGGAGAATTTTACACGGGCCTGCGTTCCCAATTTTGTACCTTTTGAAAATAAACTTAACTCATTCATTCGATGTCTCCTTAAACAGCTGTTTTAGTTTCCATCTTAGACTTTCATTGTTTGTTTTTCTATGTTAGATTCTTTTTACATCAAAGGTTTCTGTGAATCCCATAGTATAGGACCTTCATGCCATTGTCTAGTTGTTTTCTAATTGCTTGTTCATTATGTACATTAGCCATGCTTCTGCACAGGGGGGCTGCGTGGTCTAGAGGTATGGTGTCCACCTCGAGTGCAGGAAGTCCCGGGTTCAAGCCCCGGTGAGGAACGGGACTTTTTCACGTGGACTTCTAGTAATAAAATTTCTCCTGGTCTCTGGGTAGTGAGATCGGACGCCAGTGTGAATTGTTGCGCACGTAAAAAGTCCCTTGGCAGTTGGAAATCGAAAAAGAGTAGCCTCCCGGCGCTGCCCGGGCAAAATTTCGAGTTAAAAATCTACCCAAAGTATTTCAGGATCCTCGCTGGTGCTACGGATTTCGTGCAATGAGCTGAGTTTCTCCAGACTCAGGTTTGAGTTAGGAGGAGAACGGAGCACTTATGGGTTACACCCATGTGCCGTGATGTTGATCCATCGACTAAACTAAACTAAACCATGCTTCTGCACGAAACAGTAATGTTACAAAATCTCAATCTCTCTCTCTCTCTCTCTCTCTCTCTCTCTCTCTCTCTCTCTGTCTCTCTCTCACTTACACACAATGTTGTCTATTCTTATATTTAACCAATGGGAATGTTGGAGGGGAGAGGAGGCAGGAGGAGACCAAAGAGAACGGTTTGACATGGCATGGAGGAACATCAGTATCAGAAACGACTGACAGCACACGAGACAGAGGTCTGTGGACAGACATGGTCTCCAACGCTACACTCCATGAACTCTTAGCTACAGATATTTATGAGTTGGTTTATGACTGTGCAATTATCTCATTTCATCTTCTCATCTCATCCTGTTCTTCTTGTATATTACTGTGTCGAGGTGAAGCATACACAGTGGGAAAGTGCCCTTTTATGGGCTTCATATATCGTGATTACCATGCATTTTGCTATTCCCTCTGTTCATCGCTTACATAGTCGGCCGCTTCTTCTTGTTCCCTTTGGTCTGTACAATTATATCAACATAATTAAAGTTACATATTCCCAAGCACGAACTCAAACACAAGTGATTGTTTTATAGCCATGCTGTTTTTAATTTATTGTGTTTGTATCCGTGAAATACTAGCACAAATGTATACCTGTATGTCTTGTTTCCTTAGATTTATTTCCAGCTGCCTATACGGACATTCTGAAATCGTCAACCGTGTTCGCTCACATGCAAATGATATCTGAAAGTTGGAACCCGATAAGAGGTATACTGAACAGACAGACAAACCTTGTCCACATAGACAGACAAATCGTATCCACACATACAGACTTACAGGCAGACAAATGTTTCACAAACGTGCAGACGGACACATCGAGTCGACACTTACAGACAGACACATCTTGTCTACATATTCAGACAGACATATCTCGAATAAGTGTACAACCAAGTCGTGAAAACGTGGTGGACACATAGAGAAAACATACAGACAGACTATCCTATGCACATTACACAGACAGATCTGGTGTCATTCAATCAATCATGTGCCATGGAGGAAAGCGTGGGCGGTCATGACTCGCCATTTCACTCGATCACCAGAGTCGTGGATCAGCTCAATGTTCCTGTCTCGTCCATGCCATGTGGCCAAGCCATCCAGATATTTTCCTCTCGGTCTTCCTCTTGGTCTGTTCCCTTCGACCTTGCCAGTTGTCACCACGTTCTCCAATCTATTTCTTCTCATAACATGTCCAAAAAAATTTGACTGTCTACGTCTAATTTCTCTAATCAATTTACGAGTTTCATTTGTCTCCTGTAGTACTTGGTCATTGGTTTTTCTATCTTGTCCATGGTATTCTTTGCATTTTCCTCAGAAATCCCATTTTCGCAGCCATCAGATGTTTTTCAGCTTGACTGCTCATTGTCCAAGTTTCACTTCCATACAAAAGATCTGGTGTACACGTAGAGAAATCGTAACAACGCGAACAGTCAAATCGTGTCCATGTGTAGACTTATCGTGTGCAGGCGTGCCTACAGATACACCGTGTCCGTACGTACAGACAGTCAACCGTGTCCACAATTACAAACACATAGTTTCTACACGTACAGACAAACAGTCCATGATCTGCTCAATGGTAATGAATTTATAACACACTATGTTATGCACAATACGGTATCGATGTGTAGGATGTGTAACAAAAGGATGTGTAATGTCTCCAGATCTGTTTTCCCTGTATAGTGAAAATATGATAAGACATTTAAAAGATATGAAAGGAATCATCATTGGACGAAGAAACATCAATAACATTTAGATATGCAGATGATACAGTATTGATTGCATTCAGTAAGCAGGATCTGCAACATATAGAAGTTGCAGTTGTTGCACACAGTGAACAACTAGGGTTAGAATTAAATTGTAAGAAGACACAGATTGTGGTCGTCACTAGGAAGAACGAAATACCACAATGTAATATACAAGTAAATGGGAATATTCTTCAACAAGTGAATCGGTACAATTACCTCAGAACAGTCATAACATCTGATGGGAGATGCCTGAAGAGATTAGAACAAGTATCGACGTGGCGAAGGTAGCCTTCTGCAAGATGAAAAACATACTGACCAATAAAAAGATGTCAATTGCTCGAGAAAAAGAGTGTCGAGGTGCTATATAGAACCTGTGCGTTTGTATGGATGTGAAGCGTGGACAATGAGCAGTCAAGCTGAAAAACATTTTATGGCTGCAGAAATGTAGTTTCTGAGGAAAATGCAAAGAATACCATGGACAGACAGAAAAACCAATGACCAAGTCCTTCAAGAAACAAATGAAAATCGTAAATTGATTAGATAAATTAGAAGTAGACAGTCAACATTCTTTGGTCATGTTATGAGAAGAAATAAATTGGAGAACGTGGTGACAACTGGCAAGCTCGAGGGGAAGAGAACAAGGGGAAGACAGAGAAGTAAATATCTGGGTGGTTTGACCACGTGGTTTGGTCGAGACAGGAACACTGAGCTGATCCACGACTTTGGTGATCGAGTGAAATTTCGAATCATGACCGCTCACGCTTATCGGCATGGCACATGATGGATGGATTATGGTTCAGTGTGTTATCGTTGTTGTTATAGATCAAGCGTAATGGTTATGCATGTTATCGTTGCTGTTATAATCCAACATAACGGTTCAGTGCATTATTGTTGCTGTTATGGATCCAACATAACTGTTCAGCGTGTTATCATTGTTGTTATAGATCCAGCCTAACGTTTCAGTGATTTATTATTGTTTTTATTGATCCAGCATAATGGTTCAGTGTGTTATCTTTGTTGTTATATAGGGTGCATTTTTACTGACTGTGCAGCGTTCGAAAATATTGCCGGTCCAAGTTTCGTATTCACCCTCTGTAAAGTTCATGCTACATAATAGGTAAATACAAAACTTGGACTGGCAATATTTTCAAACACTGCACAGTCATTAAAAATACACCATGTACATCCAACGGCCTAAACGTTCATCCTGTGGGCACCGGGAACTATCTTGGAGAGTAAAAGCGACCGGTATGATTCTAATCACATCACCCACCCAGTGTCGATAAGTGAATACAAATACGGGCCACCATATACCGAATATGCATTAAGGTGTTGAAAAAGGGTCCTTTATATTCTTTCTTTATATTTTTTTATTTTATTTGAGTTTGATGGCGTCTGCTATGTAAAATAACTCACTCAATCTTTATGTTTGTGGGTTGCTGTTTAAGTCTTTAGAAAGTCTTCTATAGGGTGTATTTTTAATGACTGCAGTGTTTGAAAATATTGCCGGTCCAAGTTGTGTATTCACCTTCTGTAACATTCATGCAACATAATAGGTAAATACAAAACTTGGACTGGCAGTATTTTCAAATACTGCATCATTAAAAATACACACTATATTAGAATTTGCAAAGATTATTTACAAATCTAGAAAATTTGTCTTGAGACAGGAAACTGCTTCGGTTCTGTAGTGTGATCAGACATCACATTGTGTACGCTTGAGTGCAAGAGGGAATTGTTTGCTAGCTTTTCTCTCACTTTGTAGGCGACGAGTGCAGTAGTCGAATTCACCTCAGACCTTGCTCACGGCATTATCAGCGCAGTTTCTTATCAGCTCATGTGTCTTTCGATATACATGTTACAGAAGTCAATGAACAATGAATCAATCGAGAGAAAAAAAAATCAGATCTATCCAACAAGAATTCAGCATAGAAGGAGATCGGTTATGAAAGCAAATACAACTGTTGAAAATGAAATAAGTTGGGCTTGGGCTTATATATATAAGGAATGGTAACGATTAATTTAAATTTAATTGTTAACTTTTGAAACATTAACGATTAATTAATAGTTGTTTTTTTTTTTAAATTCGCATATCCTTTACAGGACATCGCTGTCAACATCAGCATCTTTCAGCTGACTGTTGATCTCTTAGCAAGATTACGCTCAGTAGTTTGCCATTGCTTTCTAAGCGGCCGGCTCATTATCCCGCTAGTTAACAGCTTGGGTAGAACCGCTCCCAATTCTCGCACACTGCGAGACCCTGCGTGGATAAACGGGATTACGGAGAAAGTCGTATAACTCCTCGGACAGAGAGACCGGCAATTAATAGTTAATTTTGATTAAAGCAAAAGAAATTACAGTCACATAACTCACATTGATAGTCCTATGTATCAAACATCGAAATAACACTGGATTGCCTTGGTCATATGTCATCTAATAACCAACTACGCAAACAGACGAGTGTGCTGACAGTATTTGCTTCAAGTGACGAGCGCATCTTATTAACAATATAACCAGTAGAGATGAACAATAGTTCACAAGGAACCAACGCAGCCGGTATGCACACAATGGTCTTGGCAAGAAATGCCAATTTTGGATATCGATGTTCATTAAGTTTCCACCATTGTTGAGGGTCAACCGATTCAGCAACTTTCTTCTCCATTTTATAACGCAGTAATTCACCAGATGAGCTGTCGATATGATCTTCCGTGTCTGAGTCAGATTCCATTAGCTTGATACGATTTTCATTTGGTTCACATATAGTTTCATTGTCAATGTAAGTATCATTCGTTGCAGCAGTCTCCATCTGCTCATCATGAACATCAACTGCTATTCAATGTTCAATACGTGACCAAGTTCGTCCTTTTACAGGTATGAGTAACGTAGATCAAGTGCTGTTGCAATCTGTAGTATTTCAATAGTTGTCATATTAGCTACATGTTCACTGAAGTCATTAATAGATGCTGCCTTAAATTTAGCTATATAGCCCGGATCATCATCGCGTACAGTCATATGCTTTGTCAACGATAATAACAGTGGCAAAACACAGCTGCATGAAACAAAATCTTGACTGCCAAGCAGGACCGTGTTCTGACAGAATAAGTCAAAATCTTTGATATATTTCAAAATCTTCTCCCAATCCGAATCTGACAGTTTTGGACCTTTGTATTGCTTCTTTTTATCTGGTATGTAGACAGTTAATGCTTCTCTGGCCTGTAGAAGACTCTTAGCATAATAAAAATACTGGTCCATCTCGTTTGTACATCTTGCTGCAGCTTACACAATGGTGACTCAGTACAATTTTGCAACTCGGTTGTGTTTGCAGCATTATGTTTAAAATCTCCGGCAAATTTTCGACATTTGCCAAACAATGTTTCGATATCGGCGGCTTTAAATCCATGCAATATGCTCAGTTGTAAGCTATGAGCCAAACAAGGAGGAATATGTGCCTAACCGGTTTTATCAACAGCTGAAATCATATTTCTTGCATTGTCAGTAACTAGAGCCTGAATTCTGTTCGTTATATCCCAGTCTATTGCAAACTGTTTATATAACTCGGCAACACTGTCAAAATAATGATGTTCAACAACATTCACGCTTTCAAGAACAGCATTTTTGGGGTTAAATTTCCAGTCATCGGCAATCAAATGGCCAGTAATTGCACAATAGCAACGCAATTCTGTTTTTCACATATTCATTAACATTTTGAATCTTGCTGTTATTCTTAGCAGTCAACAGTTTGCCAGTAGTGCGGCGGGAAGGCAGCTTATATTCAGCATTTTCCGATCCATCCATCCATCATGTGCCATGCCGGTAAGCGTGGGCGGTCATGTTTTGCCATCTCACTCGATCACCAGAGTCGTGGATCAGCTCCGTGTTCCTGTCTCGACCATGCCATGTGGCCAAGCCATCCAGGTATTTGCTTCTAGGTCTTCCTCTTGGTCTGTTCCCTTCGATCTTGCCAGTTGTCACCAAGTTCTCCAATCCATTTCTTCTCATAACATGCCCAAAAAATTTTGACTGTCTGCGTCTAATGTCTCTAATCAGTTTACGATCTTCGTTTGTTTCTTGAAGGACCTGTTCATTGGTCTTTCTGGCTGTCCATGGTATTCTTTGCATTTTCCTCAGAAACCACATTTCTACAGCCATCAGATGTTTTTCAGCTTGACTGCTCATTGTCCAAGCTTCACATCCATATAAAAGTACAGGTTCTATGTAGCACCTCAACACTCTTTTTCTCGTTTCAATTGACATCTTTTTATTGGTCAGTATGTTTTTCATCTTGCTAAAGGCTACCTTAGACATGGCGATTCTTGTTCTAATCTCTTCAAGGCATCTCCCATCAGATGTTATTACTGTTCCGAGATAATTGTACCTATTCACTTGTTGAAGAATATTCCCATTTACTTGTATATTACATTGTGGTATTTCGTTCTTCCTAGTGACGACCATAACCTGTGTCTTTTTACAATTTAATTCTAACCCTCGTTGTTCACTGTGTGTAACAACTGCATCTACTAAATGTTGCAGGTCCTGTTCATTGTCTGCAATCAAGACTGTATCGTCTGCATATCTAATGTTATTGATGCATCGTCCCCCAATGTTGATTCCTTCCATATCTTCAATATTTCTGAAAATACTTTCACTGTACAGGGAAAACAGATCTGGAGACATTACACATCCCTGTCTCACACCTCTCTTAATAGGCTGATATTGGCCTACTTCATTATCAACTCTTATGGCAGCTTGTTGTTTCCAATATATGTTTTTTACAAGTCTAAGGTCTTTTCCATCAATTTGTAGATCTTCAAGCATCCTTATCATGTCGACATGTCTCACTTTATCGAAAGCCTTTGTGTAGTCAATAAAGCAAAGGTGTAGATCTTTGTTTACTTCTATAGATCGTTCAATTACGGTTCTCAGTAAATACACAGCATTTACTGTACCCTTTCCTTCTACAAACCCACATTGTTCTTCTCCTATTTCAGGTTGTATTTTCCTCCTAATTCTTTGCATGATAATTCTTAGCAAAATCTTCGTGATGTGACTCATTATACTAATTGTTCGATGTTGATCACATTCCAAGGCTCCTGATTTCTTTGGGATTGCAATAAATACAGAATTACATAATTCATGAGGTATATTTCCAGTATCATATATTGTATTAAGCAGACTGGTAACTTTATCTATTCCATATTCTTCTAAAGCATTAATCATTTCTGTTGTGACGCTGTCTGAACCAGGGGTCTTGCCAGATTTCATATGGTTAAGAGCATTCTGAACCTCCATCTTCAAAATTGCTGGTCCTTCATTATTATTTTGAACATCGTAGTGTTCGTCTCTGTTGTCGTCATAAAGGTTTTTCACGTAATCTGACCATACATGTAAGATCTGATCTTTTTCTATTATGACTCTTCCATCTTTTGTCTTTAGGCAGCCTGCTGATGTACGTGTTCTTTGATTAGTAAGCTCCTGGATTCTTTTGTGCATTAGTTTCGCATTTTTACTGTTGTGTTGTTTTTCAATTTCTTCGCAGTTTTCCTCAAGCCATGTTTCTTTTGCCTCCCTACATAAGGTTCTGACTTTTCTGTGAATTTCTTCATATTTGGCAGGATTATTTTGTTCTGTCTTCTTGTTTCCATTAGTTGTAAAATTTCTTCAGTCATCCATGTCTTACTGCCCACTTTCTTTACTTTTGGAATAGTTTTTTCTGCTGCACAACTGATTGAATTCTTCAGCATTTCCCATTGATCATCTACATCTTGAAATAGGATCTCTAGATCAGACAATAAATCAAATTTGTTCTTTACTTCTATGGTAAAATTATCTTGTATTTCTCTGTCAGTTTTCAATTTGCACAAGTCATATTTAGGGTTTCCTGCTATATACTTGACTTTCTTTAACTTTACCCTCAATGTACCTGTAATTAATCTGTGATCACTGTAACAGTCTTTTACGACTGTTAACGCATTTCGAAACCTTCTGTTAATCAGGATGTAATCTATCTGGTTTTTAATCCTGCTGTCTGGACTCCTCCATGTCCATAATCTTCTAGGATGCTGGTTAAACCAGGTGTTTCCTACAACCATTTCTTGTTCTTTTGTCCATTCTACAAGTCTGTATCCTCTTTCATTTCTTTCTCCCAAACCATGGTTGCCTACACTGCATCCATCGCCTTGCTTTCCTATTTTTGCGTTGAAATCACCCATTATGATATTTATTTCTGATATTTTGCAGTTCTTCAAAGCAGACTCCATGTCGTTATAAAATTCATCTATACTTTCTTCACTGCATTCACTTGTTGGGGCATATACTTGAATGCTATTTATTTTAAAAGGTCTTGCGTTTAATTTCACTAATAGAACTCTGTCTGACACAGCTCGATATCCTTTGACAGTATTTGATGTTTGTTTATCTAATATAATGGCTACACCTCTTTGATGTTCTTCTCCCCCAGAGTAAATAATCTTAGAATCCTCTCCTGTCGTTATCCCTGCCCCTTTTCATCTTGTTTCCGATATTCCTAATATGTTAATCTTCTCTCTCTGCATTTATTGTTTGATGTTTTCTAATTTTCCATCTGCATTCATTGTTCTAACATTCCACGTTCCTACTTTTAATGATATTAATCTTTTGCACCTAGTAGCCTGCTGACGGTCTGGAGTCACCTGGTGCGCATGACTATCCCTATATCTGAAAATCAAGACTGTATCGTCTGCATATCTAATGTTATTGACATTGAGGCTGCTCCTATGGAAGACGGCATTTTTCGATGCTGTCCGTAATACTTGTTGAAGGCCGCCGTCATCAACTATTGATACTGGCCTGCCACTACTAGCAATCCAGTTTGTAAGTGATACTTGAATATCATGTTGTAATGCAGCACTCACTGGACGATCAGACGAACGACAAAAGTGTCTTAAAGTAGCTTGCTTCGAAGTAGGTGACTAGAGAGAGAGAGAGAGAGAGAGAGAGAGAGAGAGAGAGAGAGAGAGAGAGAGAGAGAGAGAGAGAGAGAGAGAGAGAGAGAGAGAGAATCAGCGGGGAAAGAAGGCCCCGTTCAGCTTGACTTTAGTCCGACTTTGTGAAGATACATGAAGGATGTAGCATAGGTGGGAGCGCAAGTGCAATTGAAATTCTTCTACTTTTATCGTTTTTTTTTTACTTATTCAGTCTGTCTTCAGTGGAGATTTGTTCGCAACATAGACGAGCAATATCTCCTGCGGTCGGAATCTCGCTGGTCGCGGGATCCGCACTCAAGACAGTGTCAGGCGGGGAGTCTGACAGTAGTACACGCTTACATAGACACTTGCGATTGCCAGATGTACACCCACATACAGGTCCAGACACATGAGTTGAGGCACTCAGCTTAGGGATATGTCTGAACGCCTCTTAGTCAAATCCCACGGATGGGAGGCCCTGGCCGCTACTCACCTCCTGCTCTTGGAGGTTTGATGCTGAGCCGGCAACATCTGCAGCCTACCTTGTTCCAGACGTACTGGTTATCCTTTCCTCTGGAGGAAACAAGGTAAGGCCGAGAGAGGGATCATGCTGCATGGGCAACACATGTTCTCTGAATTCAAGCCCAGGCATTGTGTGATGGAATTTTAAATCTAGTTCCAATCAACTTTCATCTGTAAAGACGGCAAGGTGCCGCTTACACACACACACACACACACACACACACACACACACACACACACACACACACACACACACACACACACACACACACACTAGCAGACCCGACCCGGCTTCGCCCAGTCCCTGGCGGGGATCTGTCTGTCTGTCTGTCTGTCTGTCTGTCTGTCTGTCTGTCTGTCTGTCTGTCTGTCTGTCTGTCTGTCTGTCTGTCTGTCTGTCTGTCTGTCTGTCTGTTCTTAGAGTTTGAACCAGAAAAAAAAAATTAACTTAAGAATGTCCTTCCACACACTATGTGATGTCTTTCACACCCACAACATTGAATGAAATGTTGGGAAAACCTGATGTTGACCGCACGCGCGGCCAACTATTGTTGCACCTTTTATTAAAATATAAACATTAATTGTGTACAAAAACTATGTTATTTAAAAGTAAAAATAAAGCATATACATTTTATGCAAGTGTGACTTTTGTACTGACCTTCTCCCGGCCAAGCGAACGGAAAAACAAACCCTTCGTATCTGTAAACGCCAAAGTGTGAAGGATATCCAAGATATGCTGGGTTGACTACTGCGTAATTCAAAAGATATGCAACCAAGTTTCTCTCCCCAAAAAGTACAGAAATAAAATGTTTACTTATCTAAAATAAATCCATTATTTTTAATGAACACCTTTTTTATCACTTTATTTATAACGGACAATGACTGTAGATAACTTCTTTAGACATAAAAAGATGAGTTATAAAATTTTCACGTATTTAAAATAGATGCATTATTTTTATGAAAACTTTGAAAATGCCTTAAGGATTTCATCATTATATATAATTTCAATCATATAATTTTTTAAAAATATGTTAAGAACAACTTTAAAAAAAAATACAACAGTTATTTAAATCACATAATATAGCAATGTTACTAAAAGTAATGTCCCTTGATATAACTTTTGTTGTTAAGTCCCCTTAATTAGACGTCTTTCCTTTTAATAATCTTTTTAATACGTAAATAACTGTTTTTAAACTAACAAACTATGCCATTGGCTCGGCGAGAGTGTGAAGAACATGTGTAGAAAATTTCATCTCAATCGGAGGGACCGTTCAGGAACGCATAAAGGACACACAAACAAAGACACAAACAAAGACATAAACAAACATTCTCTTTTATATATATATATATTAGTATATTGGCACCTTGCCGTCTTGACAGACGATAGTTTGTCACACACACACACACACACGCACACACACACACACACACACAACACACACACATACACACACACACACGCACACATATATGTGTGTGTGGTGTATGTTTGTGTGTGTTTGTGTGTGTATGCGTGCGGGAGTTGAGTAAGCATGCATATTAGTGTGTTTAAAAAGTTATTTGCATATCCTTTACAGGACGTGGCAGTCAGCTCCGGCATTTATGGCTGTTTGTGATTTGTAAGCAAGTTTACGCTCAATGATGTGTGTATAAGTATCATAATTACACACCAAGAATAACAATAACATAGTTAGCCACAATGAAACGTTCATTTCCCAATGTATCCCAGGTTACAGTGTGCTGAAGTTTGATACCCGCAACAACGAAGGTCTGAAGCAACAAAGCCGAGGCGTCACAGTTCTTGAAGACGGCATTGTCATTCTGAAAACTGGCATTTACTATATTTATAGCAACGTGTTCTTCAATGTAAATGAGAAGGAAAAAACATCATCAAATCAGGTATATTTTCCACCTTCATTGATTCTAACATAAACCAGGCTTTAATGCTGACATTTTCTTCGGGTGTTCAGTTACTACTGAAGTTAAAGCAAGTGACATATTTCCGCCACGTTAAAAAACATGTGTTGTTTGTCCATCAAGAATGATGATGACCATTCATTTCATCCAGTGGGGTTGAAAGTATGGAGCCGTGAGTTCTAAGATGGCTGATAAGGCCTATTTTGGCTCAAAATGTTCTTTGACAATGTGGACAAAGAATGCTAGACGTTTCTGTAGGAGGATTTCCTGTAGTGGTTTTTCTGTCCTGCCTTTTCTTCACAGCTCTTGCAGTTCTGGTTGCCTCACAAGTGATTGCACCATTGCGTAATAATGCACGCCACGAATTTCGGTCTCTGGCTGCAGTCTCCCAGGTGTCATGATGAATTCCAAAAGCATTCAGTGAGATTCAGCGTTATAAAACATACTACTCTTATAATAACCATGCTGGAGGGCAAGGTTGAGGACAAGCGAGCAAGAAGTAGACAACGTTATAAGTGGGAAGATAACATCAAGAGATGGACGAACATCAATCTGACAGAATGTAGTCAGGGCGAGAGACAGTGTTGGACATCCATTGCAGCCAACCTTCATTGTGGAGACGTCACCTGAAAGATTGATTTGTGGATGATTAAGGGTGAATGTACAAGAACGATTGTGTTAATTGAGAACGTCAACGGTTTGATTGGTGACCAGAATGCCAAGACAGGACCGGATAACACAGGTTATGAAGAGATCATGGGGAACACGTGTGCTTTAATGAATGACAATTGTGAAGTATTAATCATTTGTTTAACGCGAGGAATCAATATGTAAGAGGCGAAAGTGTTTTCCTTATAAAAGAATACACGAAGCAACACGGACATCACCAGACCACAAAAAAGAATCTCGGGTTGCTCTGTCATCATCATCATCACGTGTCTTGCCAGCTGGCTTAGCCGTTTATGTCTCCCCACATATCTCGACTTTGGTATTTTGGATCAATTATGCAGATAGTACAGACAGAACTACAAAAAATTAGATTTTTAAGAGCATGCATCTTTCCTATTGCAACATACGCCTGTGAGACCTGGACACTTACTAAATAAGCTGAACACCGCATAAATGCCTTTGAATATATATGTTATAGACGAGTTCTAAGAATATATTGGGTAAAGAAAAGAACAAATGCTTCCATACTTCAAGAGCTGAATATTGAAGAAGGTTGGTTATTAAAGTCGATAAAACAAAGAAAATTGAAATATTTTGGTCACTTGAAACGTCATGAAAGTTTGGAGAGAACAATAATGGAGGGGTATATGCCTGGGAGCCGGTCTCTCTGGCCGAGGGTTACAACACTTTCTCCGTAATCCCGTTTATCACGCAGAGTCTCGTAGCGGGCGAGAGCTGGGAGCGGTTCGACCCCCTCTGGTAACTTCCGGGATAACTGAGCCGGCCGCTCAGAAAGCAATGGCAAATACATATGAGCGTAATCTTGCCAAGAAATCAACAGACAGCTGAAAGATGCTGCTGTTGACAGCGATGTCCTGTAAAGGATATGCGAATTAAAAAAAAATATGTCTGTAAAGAGAAGAAGAGGAAAGCCAAAGAGAAGATGGGTGCAGAATGTGGCGGATGATCTCCAGATGGGTGTATCGGGCGCGGGACATCTTGCTTATGATCGAGAGGTTTTCCGGAAGGTTGTTATGGGAGCGAGGTTCTGCAAAGGACATGCTACTGAATGAATGAATGAATGCAGATAATATTCCTCCATGCCACCGTCACATTCCATCCAGCATAATTTATTTGGGGAGATTTGCCTCTGCCTTTCTTCCCCTTGATATTTTCAATCGTCACGATGTTCTCCAATGCCTACTTTATCATGTTTATTGACAAATATAGTGTTTTAGTTTCATTAGCCTCTTTCAGACAGTCGTTGTTAGTTACTCTGACTGTATCAAAGAGCCAGTTTGAAATATTGGAGCGCATTCAGAATGTGGCCATGCGGGTGATCCTGAGGTGCATAAAGGACACACCAATTATGTGCATGAGGCATATCCTGGAGCTACCAACAATGGCGGATAGGAAGCCAAATGGTACCTGAGAGTTGCTGCAGATAGGGAAACCCCCTGCATGCAGCCATGGCTGTGATCAATGGTCAAGGACTAAAATGAGGCAGGTCCTGGATGGCACAGGTGGAAATATCTATACGTCAGGTGTGTAATCTAGAGACCATCAATCGTGAATAAGAGTGGGTTGAAATACCAGGAGACATGACGGACTGGCACAATGTAATAGTAACATTGGGTCGTGAGTGCAGAGAATGGGCAGCGGGCCGCACAGAGTTTGAGGTGCAACAACTGATCCAGAGTAACACACATCAAGGTGACATGGTGATCTATACTGATGGGTCAGTGGTGAGAAACACACGGAGTGGTTGGGGTTTCATTGCGAAGACTAATGGACGATTCTTAAAAAGTAGAGTCTGGCATATGAGGCTACGACCTCCATCATAAAAATAGAGGTGGTCGCAGTCACAGCGGCATTCCTTTGGTTAGAGGAGACCACTGCAACACACATTGCATTCACAACGGACTCAAGGAGTATGATTAGTAAGGTGGAGAAGGAAACGTTTCGTGTGGAATTGCTCACCTCGCTTCAGGACTGCGAGAATTGTATGGATTGTTTGCCCTAGCCATGCGGGAGTTGGGGGAGAATGATCAGGCTGATAGGCTAGCAGAAAATGCACCTCTTGGTGGTAGATTACCTAAGGATAAGGGAGAGGTGGTAGTGAGCCTGTGGGACCAGATGGTGAAGGCGGGGAACAGACCGAGAACCCGTATGTGGAAAGAATAAGATTGCGGGGGATTGGCAGGGTACAGGTAGAATCTCAAAACTGAGAGGGAAGACCAGGAGGACGTTCAATCAGATAGCGGTGGGAACGATTAGTGATGTGATTCTTCGCTGGCTGTTGAACGAGGGGACGGAGCGCGTTTAGGAATGTCCTGAGTGCAGTGATGTCAGTTCTTAGCTCAACTCAACTCATCTCTACTTTGGCAGTCTAAGGAATTCATCTCAGGAACCACCTCTCTGTTGCTTCCAACATTTTTATCAGTTCATCATGCTTTATTTGATCACATGCCTTTATATAATCTATGAAGCACACATATATATCTTTATGTGTCTCCATTGATCTGTCTTTTAGTGTTATTGATGTGTATAGTTCATTGTTTGTACCTTTTCCTTCCACAAATCCATACTGTTCTTCTCCTATTTTCATTTTTACTTTATTTTTTGTTCTTTCCATTATAATTCTGATTATAAGCTTATTTACATGATTTATGAGGTTAATTGTAAGAAAATATTCGCATTCATTTACTCGTGGCCTTTTTGGTATTGCTACAAATAGAAGATTTCAGCAACTCATTGTGTAAATATCCACTGTTGTAAATATCATTCAACATTTTGATTACAATTTCTGTTATCAGTATCAATGCATGTATTTGGGAATGCTCTTGAATCCATTAGTAGTCTTCTGTAGGTCAGCATGACTGAATGGATAAGCACGTGTTCTTAAATTTCCGGTCTACTGATGCCGAGGTTAGGGGTTCAACCACTGCACCGAACAGTTGGACTAAAATGTTGACCTATCGTCCTTGACTTTGGGACGTTAATTACAAGTACCTCTGAATTCGGAGTGGGTTCACCTGATGGCGAGGGACACTGTTAATAGGGAAAGCTAATCCACACAATTCAGCCCAGCACTACTAGAAGTAGTGTATATGGACTACGCTTGAGTTCAAAGCGAGCGAGCGCGAAAAACAATGTAGTCTTCTGTCTGATTTTCTCAGTAGAATAAAGTCAATTTTAGATGACTGATCTATGTTGTTCCATGTATACAAGTTTTGGGTGTGGCTGCGACGATGTTGGAAAAAGCCATTTGTTATTACGTATTAGTCTTTGTTCGGAAGCACATTTTAAGCAGGTGTTCGCCATTGTTATTACATTCAGTTTATGTGTCGCTTAAAAGCCCCATGCATTTATCCCACGGTGTTCTTCTTGCTCCTATTCGTCCGTTTAAATCCCCCATCACAATACGTTTGTCTGTCTCGTTGACATTGTTTGACGTGTCTGTAAGTTATCAAAAAATTCGTAATTGTCTTCATCGCTATATGTATCGTTACATGGGGCGTATGTCTGTGTAATAGGTGGTTTACTGCCTTCTGTTATTTGTATTATTATTATTCTTTCTTTCAGATATAAATTCAGTGCTGATAATGGCTTGTGATTTTTCGAGATGTGATTAAAAAACCGACTCCATGTTTAGCCTTGGTTCGCTGGTCGACACCACTCCATATTAGAACGTAATTTTAATGTTTTAACGTTTTGTGTTCTGCCCTTTTTGCTTCCCATTAACAGTAATAGTGGTGGTTCTTTACCTCCTAGTTCACTAACATTCCAAGTCCCGAATATCTCCTGTCTGTTTCGTACGTTAGCTGTTGTTGGTCGCTTGTTCGATGTGTTTCCGATGTGAGCCTTGATGGGATGACGCTTCTCTTTCAATTTTCGCCATAAGTTTTGAACAATAGTCACTGTTTATTGCCTGGCATATTTCGCTGCATCTCGTCAGGTACATACTGCAGAAATCACACAACTTACGTGAATTAACTAGATAAATCCTTCAAACTAAAATATACACATGTTCGCACAGTAATGTCGATTGTCTACCACGGTAATTTTAAACTGGCTAACATGTCTTTCTGCTTGCACAAGGACGGCTTACGAAGGTTGATTATTATAGCTTCAGCAAACTTTAACAATCGACTACTTTGTGTGTTGAACAACACACGAAAGGCACTGTCTCTTTCAACCACGTGACCGCTCTCGAGCACATGTCTCGCGACCGATGAATCAGGACTGTTCCGGTGTGTCGGCCTGCCTAGGTTACCATCTTCTGTGTGTAGTATCTTGTCCACCCAATTCGGAATGTGTTCCGAAACCCTGCAATGTAACTGTCGCTCAGTTCTACCTATGTAGATGGCCTCGCATCTGCATGTAAATTGGTAAATACATTTTGATTTGGCGTATAAAGCTACAGGTTCTTTTACTGCTGGGATGGGGATTGGTGTGTTTCTGTACCTGGTGACTAGAGTTGCAGCACAGAATGTTCACCCAACTGCTGTGGTGAGCTGGTCCCGCAGACGTTGCATTACGTCATCTCCTCGGAAGGTTAGCTGGATGAATACCTTGAGTTTAGGGACTGTAGTTACTTCTGGTTTCGGTTTGGGCTGTTGGCAGTGGTGCTTTATAAATCCTGTGGAGTACCCACAGGAGTAATGTTGCGATGTATGGCAGAGGGGTCTTTGAGCCTGAGGAATTAAGGCCGCTTGGCTAGTGCAGTCGCCGCGAACTGTGCAGGTTAGAATTTTCTTTTTTGCCCCCGACAGAAAAAAATCCCACACCTTACCGAGGGATCGAACTCGGGTCTTGAACAATAGTACGCGAACAAATAAATTCCCTAAAGATTTGCTGGACCTGTCTTAGATTCATCCTTATTTGAGCACACTGGTCTTTAAAACACACACACACACACACACACACACACACACACACACACACACACACACACACACTCTCACACACACAACACATATTTATTTCTCCAGATGGCAATCGAACACATATTCCTCCGCCATGTTGCTACGTCCAGGGCCGGATTTAGACTTGATAAGGCCCTAAGCTATTTGAAATATGGGGCCCTTTATAAGTCCAGATATTTAATGTCAGTGACAAATATGATTTTGGGATACCTAGAGGGTTAAACTGAAATACAATTAAGAAGTATATTGATAGTGAAATAATAAATCTTTAACTTAAAATCATTTTTATTCATAACAAACTTAAAAATGCAAACTCTGGTAAAAAGAAACAAAAGTTCTTTTAAAAGGCACAGTTTACAAAGGCTTATTATCTAATCTCTTGAAACATGTTATAAGGATTAAGGAATTATATTAAACTAAAATATTTTCTTTCTTGCCTTTGCCAGAGCAAAGTCACTGATGACATCATCAAATGATAAACTGCGTAGTTTGTCGCTTTTTATGAGACTGAGGAAACATAATTTATCTTGTCATTGTTGTTCTAAATTCATTTTTATCCTCTTCAGCTGAGAAAAAGATCTTTTCCAGAGCAATTTGCAACCATCATACTAAGAAACAATCTCAAAATTGCTTCTACATTAGGGAATGCTGATTGGACACGATCGTTAAATATTACCCTATACAGATCCTGATGTGTCAGACTATCTTGTTCCGCTGAACTATGGGCTTGACTATGTCTAACATATTGATGAAAATGCTTGACTTCTCCTACAAGATTCATGTCCACATCTTCAGGATATGTTTGGCATAAAGCACTAACTCCTTCATGAATATCTTCTTCTGTAGCTTCTAGTTTTGTTAAGAATGAAAACTTTTTTGCAGCATCATTGAATACTGAGGCCCTCTGTGCCAGACTTGACTCTAATGCATCCATCACAGGTATAAATGTTTTGATTCTGAACTTATCTCTTGGCTCAAGGTTCTCTAAAGCATCATCTTCATCATCATTGATATGCCTTCTTCTATATCTTCTTTTCTTGTAATTAACATCAAGCACTTTTTTCTTTGCTGCTTCTTGAAAATGATCGAAAAGATCCCTGGAACCTTTAACAAAATCCGAAAGTGAAGCATACAATTTCCTACATACATCTAGACTAATTTGGGGGTCTTGCAGTGATTTACTAGTCTTGTGAAATTCATCCAGCAAGTAACTCCACAAATATAACAATACCATAAATTAAAACTCCTCTATTCTATTCAAAATGTTTATGGCTTGATTTCTTGTTTCGCCTTTCTCTGTAGTATCAATATGCAGCTGATGCAATGCAGAAATTATTCCATCATAACTATCAAGTATACCTGGATCTTTTCTCCTGGGCATGCCGGTGTGCTGGGGAATGAACAGGCGGACAGATTGGCTGGCTCGGCAGAACTTGGTGGAGTATTGAGGCATGACAAGGCAGATGTGGTTGCGGCCTTGTGGGAGCACGTGTACATCTCGGAGGAGCAAATGGATCACCATAGTCTGGTTAGAATGAGGCAGCGAGGAGTGACGAGGGGATCTGGCCGACGCTCGACGCTCAGAGGAAAGGCGAGACGGACATATAATCAGATTGCTACTGGAACTATTAGTGTTGGAACTCTTCGCTGGTTGCTGAGGATGGGGACGGAGCGCTTATGGGAATGTCCCAAATGCTGTGATGTCGGTTCCTAGATCAATCAATCAATCAATCAACTATCAAGTATTTCACTTGTGGCCATTGAATGTGCTTCCCATCTAGTCTTTGACAAAGACTTTGGAACTTTTGAATCATTTTAAAGAATTACAACAGTACTGCCCATCTATGTGTAGATGATGAAAAGAAATTATATATTTCTTGAACAATTCCAAGAAAGTTTACTGCATCTAAACAACAGCCAACTGCTGCCCTGCCAACGAAATTCAGGGAATGACCAGCACATGGAATATACATAGCATACTTGTTAATCTTCAATATTATTTCTTGCATACCCTTGTATTTGCCAGACATATTGGCAGCATTATCATGTGACTGACCTCGACACTTACTAAAATCTATTTTGCACTCATTTGTAAGGTAGTTGTGCACCATCTTAGCCATACTTTCCCCTGTGTGGCTACCCATCTGTAGGAAAGTTAGAAAAAATTCAATAGGGAGCCCATCATCTGGTGAAACATACCTCACAATAACAGTGAACTGATCAATATGGGACCGGCCTGGAGTGGAATCTACAGATAAACTGAAGTACCCTGCAGTTCTTAAATCATCCAAGATTGAGTCTCTTTCTTTATGTGCCATAATTTGGATAAGTTCATAACATATTGTTTTAGAAAGATAAGATGTGACACCTGATCCTTTATTCCTAAATTTTTTTATATGGCTTGCTAGAAAAGGATCAAATTTTGCTATAAGTTTTAGTAATCCAAGGAAATTGCCATTGTGAGGAGAACCTTATCTCCTCTGAAAGGTAAACCACGCTCTGCCTTAGTAATTATGACTGCCACAACTCGTTCAAGAACATTTTTTCCAGTACTGCCGTTTATTATTTATCTGTTCTGCAAGTTGGCAGTCAATTGTTGAGCCACGTTTTCTTGTAAGATATGTAACCGAAGCTGTTCTATGGTCTACAGAGTTTTCATGACTTTGAACTTAATAGGTGTTGCGCCAATCACAAAATCCATCGGATGATAATGGTGTAGAAGAATTTTAAACGAGTTTACACACCAAACAGTATACACGACCAGTTGCTGGCGAATATACTAACCATTCTCTGCAATATTTCTCACCATTAGCCCGTTTGGGATAGAACAAGCTTTTCGAGCAATATCTGTCTTGGTTTGCAAAAAGCTTCTTTGATTTTTCAAATGAGCCATTTGAGTGCTGACATTCTGACGGACCTTTTTCTACCCAGTATAAAATCTCATCTTTACTTAAATTACCCCATACCCCAACATCATTCTGTTTGTTTTTTGATGCTGAATCTTCTGTGCTTGTACTACTCTCTGGTTTATTAATCTTAATATTTGTTGCTTCATTCGTTGAAGTAGATTCTATACAACTAGATGTACCAGGCTCTGTATCAGGAATAGGGTGAATATCCTGTGATTGACTCACTGTGGTAGAGGCTTTTGATTCATCAGGCCCCTTATCTATCTTTGTTAAGAAACTATCTAATTTTGTTATCTTGCTAAGCTCTTCTTCAGCTCTCTGCTTCTTTTTCCTCTTTTGAGCTCCACTTTTATACATTTTGATTGACATCTTGCAAACTGTAGGCAGAATATTTAATATAACTATAAACATACATTTAAAAGTAATATAATGCATGACATTTTTTTTTAAATTGAAGATTTCCTGTGATATTACCACTACTTACCAGCAAGCGATATTTTTATAATAAATAAACATGCACAGAGAAAATTAACAATATCCTCTCAAGTTTTAATATTAGTTTAATTAATTAAATTAAAGAAGAAAAAAAAAATTAACATATACATTAATACTTAATTTAATACAATCAAAACAAAATAATATGTATTTTTTAATGTGCAGTTCTTTCAAATATATATTTAATAATATCAAATTGTAAGTTTATATATTAAACTTACAATTTGTTATTATACTGACAAACAAAAAAACGTTAAAAATATATGCTATAATTACAGCTACAGGTGTCCGCATAGGATCGACCTATCTATAAATTTTAAATATGGTATCTAATGTTTTATCACTTAAACTTGTTTAGGACAATATGTGATTAATTTGAATACGTTTTACCAATGTTTATTTACAAAAAATTTTTATCATGCAAAGTCTACTGTTATTTTGACTTGAAAATAAAGAAACTAGGTTCTCTATTTTCTATATGTTTTTAATTAAAATACGATCGCAGAAAAATTATTGCATGCAACACCTGTACTAACAATGTTAATTATGCACAACTATCCAACAAAGTGTTTTTTAATCAAAATATTGTAAAATAAATTAAATGCGGTAGAAAATATTCTTGCGTTAGTTAGGTTATGTGCGTACTTGTGTAAAATGCACTTACCTGAATTGTAACTCCAGTAAGGACACACACAAAAACACACTGTTCAAAATAATGTCAACAATCAAATTATCAAAGAAACACACTGAAAATACTAAATAAAAGGTCAGAAATATTGTTTCGTCTGCCGGCTCACTCGAACTACAAAAGGTCAGCGCATGCTCGAGTGTAGCGGAGCAACACAGGGGAATCCGGGAACCCCCCCCCCCCCCCCCCCTAGGGTTTGCATAACCGGTTATCGGTAATGCAAACCCTAGGCAAATAGCGCTTTGTTCTTCGAAAAGACGCGCTAAAAAAATTGGGTGAGGAGTATGGGACGTCCCGAACGTGCAGCATTGGGACTAATAATGCTGCAGTATATTTAAGTATACATATATGACAATTGCTCACTCGGACAATATATTTTGGGTCCCCCACTTTCTTGGGGGGCCCCAAGCTGTGGCTTGTGTAGCTTATACGTAAATCCTGCACTGGCTACGTCATCGAAAACGATGATTGACAGGTGACATACAGTTCATAGTGAAAGTGAGGACGGAGTTAAAGAGTGTTGGATATGAGGCATCCAGATAATCATCCAAAGTGAACTGAAGAGGAGGGAAGAAGAAATTGACGTTAAAGATGAAAAACAATATATAAATACCCCGCCTAGCAAATAAAACTCAGACGCAAACATAGTTAGCCTCAACCAGGAAGCTTTCCGTGGGGGGGGGGGGGGGGGGGGGGGGAGAGAACTACAATCTCATTTGCCCGACTTTCAGTAAGGAGTCTAGAGGAAGGATGCTGTTGAAAGATTATGAAAATATATTAAACACAGTGGTAGTTTGTTTAAATATGTTTTCTCATATACTAATTCTAACTGTGTGTTAATCTGTGTGTATAGCTTAAGTGCTTGTAGGTTAGTGTTTTTTGTTTTCCGTTCTTTTTCATATACTACTAGCTGACCCGGCCCGGCTTCGCCCAGTCCTTGGTGGGGAGCATCTCATTTAATTCATATAAGTAGTCATATAAGTTCCCGTTCCCGTTACCGACTGTCTGTCTGTCTGTCTGTCTGTCTGTCTGTCTGTCTGTCTGTCTGTCTGTCTGTCTGTCTGTCTGTCTGTCTGTCTGTCTGACCCGGCCCGGCATCGCCCAGTCCTTGGTGGGGAGCATCTCATTTAATTCATATAAGTAGTCATATAAGTTCCCGTTCCCGTTACCGACTATCTGTCTGTCTGTCTGTCTGTCTGACCCGGCCCAGCCCATGGTGGAGAGCATCTCATTTTAAATCATATAAGTAGTCATATAAGATCCCGTTCCCGACTATCTGTCTGTCTGCCTGTCTTGGGTAAATGGAGGAGGGAGGAGGAAGAGGGAGGTGGAGGAGAAAAGAGGGGGGAAGAGGAGGGAGGAGGAGACATGAGATAGGAGGAATAGGGAGGAATAGGAGGGAGGAGGAGGGATTAGGAAGAGGAGGGAGGAGTAGGGTGGAGGAGGAGAGGTAGGAGGAAGAGGGAGAAGAAGGAGGGAGGAGGAGAACGCAGGAGGAGGAGGGAGGAGGAGGAGGAGAGGGAGGAGGAGGGAGAGGAGGAGGAGAGAAGGAGGAGGAGGAGAGTAGGAGGAGGGAGGAGGAAGAGGGAGGAAGAGGGAGGAGGAAGAGGGAGAAGGAGGAGGGAGGAGAAGGAGGAGGGAGGAGAAGGAGGAGTGAGGAGGAAGAGGGAGGAGGAGGGAGAAGGAGGAGGAGGAGAACGAAAGAGGAGGAGGGAGGAGGATGAGGAGAGGGAGGAGGAGGGAAAGGGAGGAGGAGGGAGGAGGGAGGAGGCGGAGGGAGAAGGAAGAGGGAGGAAGAGGGGAGGAGGAAGAGGGAGAAGGAGGAGGGAGGAGAAGGAGGGAAGAGGATGAGGGGGAGGAAGGAGGAGGAGGAATGTGAAGGGAGGAGGATGGAGGTAGAGGGAGGAAGAGAAGGAGGAGGAGAGAGGAGGAGGAGGGAGGAGGAGGAGGGATGAGGAGGAGGGAGGTTGAGGAGGAGAATGGAGGAGGAGGGAGGAGGAGACTGGAGGAGGAGGGATGAGGAGAATGGAGGAGGAGGATGAGGAGGAGAGGGAGGAGGAGGAAGGAGGAGGGGGAGGAGGGAGGGGGAGGAGGGAGGGGGAGGAGGAGAAGGGAGGAGGAGGGCGAAGGAGGAAGGAAGAGGAGGGCGAGGAGGTAGGAGGAGGGAGGAGGAGAGGAAGAGGGAGGAGGAGGAGGAGGAAGAGAGTGGAGAGGGAGGAGGAGGGAGGAAGAGATAGGCGGAGAGAGGAGGAGGAGGGAGGAATAGGAGGGAGGAGGAGGCTTAAGAGAAGGAGGGGGAAAGGGGAGAAGGAGGAGGGATGAGGAGGAGGAAGAGGGATGAGGAGGGAGGAGGGTGAAGGAGGAGGGTGAAGGAGGAGGAGGAGGAAGAGGGAGGAGGGGGGAGGAGGAGGGAGGAGGGAGGAGCGTAAACGCAGGTGGGGGAGGAGGAGGAGGGAGGAGGTGAGGGAGAAGGAGGAGGGGGAGGAGGAGGAGGAGGAATGATGAGGAGTGAGGAGGAGGAAGAGGGATGTGGAGGAAGGAGGAGGAGGGAGTAAAAAGGGAGGAGGAGGAGGAGGAGGAGGGAGGAGGAGAAGGGAAGTAGGAGGGATGAGGAAGAAGGGAGGAGGAGGGAGAAGGAAGAAGGAGGGGAGGAGGTAGAGGGAGGAGGTGGAGGAGAAGAGGAGGAGGGTGGAGGTAGAGGGAGGAGGCGGGGGGAGTAGGAGGGAGGAGGATGGAGGAGGAGGGGAGAGGAACAGGGAGAAGGAGGAGGGAGGAGGGAGAGGAGGGAGGAGGGGGGGAGGAGGTAGAGGAGGAGGGTGGGTAGGGAGGAGGTAGAGGGAGGAGGAGGGGAGGAGGTAGAGGCAGGAGGAGAAGAGAGGAGGAGGGAGTTCGCCATTCCGAATTCATACTCGTCTAGGTTCTGTGATTTCGGTCCTTCCATTGATTGTTCTTCCCTTCTACACGACTGTAGATAACTTCCTTACACATAAAAAGATGAATTGTTATTGATATTGCCGTGGCATGGAGGCATATATATCAGCAGCAGAGTTGAACGCCTACGCCAGCCGGCACGGCACTTGATGATGATGATGATTGCCGTGTGACGATTCTGTGTAGTCACGTCATTTTTCTTCCCTTTCCCTAGCGTTTTGGTTCGGGGATTCTTTCATCATCATCATCATATATTTACGTACGTATTTGGGAATGGGAGGAGGGAGGAGGAGGAAGAAGAAAAAAAAATACGACAGTGGGCTGCACTGGAAAGAAAGGAAGACGTGTAGAAAATTTCATCTTCAATCGGATGGGCCGTTCGCGAGCGCATAAAGGACATACGGACAGACAGACATACAGACGGAGATCGCAATTTATATATAAGATTTACAGGACATTGCTGTCAACACCAGCCATTTATTGCTGTTGTTGATTCTTGACAAGTTTACGTTCAGTAGTTTGCCATTGCTTTCTGAACGACCGGCTCCCATACCAACAAGTTAAACCCAGCGCGACGCGGTCTGATGCCAAATCGGTCGTAGCTGTGTTTCGAACGCAGGCAAGCGGGCTCACGAATCGCGTCCGCAAGACCTTAGCCACAGAGACCTGCAAGTTACAGTTAGTGGGGTGGAAAAGCTAACTTTCCAGGAAGGGATAATTCAGAGGGTAATTTGTCTTATGTAGTTGTTTAGTCATTAACTTAGACTACATATCTAAATTTCTCTTTCTCACTCCTGGGGAATGAAGCGTAGCTACATATCTTTTCTACGAGCAACTTTCTACGAGTCACTTCGTTTTCTTGAGCATCCAGGAACTGTTTCTTCAATTAACTTACAAGAGACATTTGTCAGAGTCTCTTGGATCTGGAGTGTAAGGGATTTGGACCACAAACCATCTGGTTTTATTGGGTCACTCGTCTCGGTATAGGAACTGGGGAGAACTCAATTTCTGACAGTACACTTTTATATTAGAGCTACATCGGTCACGTCAAGCCAAGAATTGGTTAGAGGTATATCGGTCACGTCAAGCCAAGAATTAGTTATCACTACAACGGTCACGTCAAGCAAAGAATGAGTTAGAGGTACATAGGTCACGTCAAGCCAAAAATTGGTTAAAGATAAATCGGTCACGTCAAGCCAAGACTTGATTAGCTGTACATCGGTCACGTCAAGCCAAGAATTAGTTATCACTATAACGGTCACGTCAAGCAAAAAATGAGTTAGAGGTACATCGGTCACGTCAAGACAAAAATTGGTTAAAGATAAATCGGTCACGTCAAGCCAAGACTTGGTTAGCTGTACATCGGTCACTTCAAGTCAAGAATTGGTTAGAGGTACATCAATCATGTCAAGCCAAGAATTATTCAGAGCTACATCGGTCACGTCAAGCCAAGAATGGGTTAGGGATACATCGGTCACGTCGGGTCAAGAATTGGTTAAATGTACATCGGTCACATCAAGCCAAGAAATGGTTAGAGCTACATCAATCATATCAAACCAAGAATGGGTTAGAGCTACATCAGTCACGTCAAGCCAAGAAATGGTTATAGCTACATCAGTCACGTCAAACCAAGAATGGATTAGAGACACATCGGTCACGTCAAACCAAGAATTGGTTAGATTTACACCGGTCACCCCAAGCTAAGAATGGGTTAGGGGTACATCGGTCACGTCAAGCGAAGAATTAGTTAGATCTTCATCGGTCACGTGTAGCCAAGAATTAGTTAAAGGTACAACTTTCACATTCAGCAATTGAGTGGGTTAGAGGTTTGGCCGATCGCATCCAATAATAGTGTTTTAGGGGTATGGCGTCCGAGTCTATGTCGATGGTTTGTCTATTACAGGTACACGTTAACGTGTATGTAAAGGACCTGATCAGTGGTAGTAATTTCACATCTGTGTAAAGAAGCAAACAATGTGGATTTGCTGAGGGAAAGGGTATACACATATGCAAATGTATTCTCAGGACACTCTCAGAAAGAGCTATAGAGGTAGAAACAGACATGCACTTATGCTTCATAGAGTACACAATGGAGTTTGACAATGTGATCCATTAGGAAATGGTTAAATTAGTAGAACATCTAAACATTGCCGACAAGATCTGCGAATAACATAGAACATATAGTGGCAGCCAACAGCAGTCTTAAAAAACAACAACCTTTTAGAAGCATTTTAGTGCATAAAGATAGGCGTCAGAAAAGAATGTGTAAAGTCTCCTGATTTATTCTCACTGTACATACACAAGAAAATGTAGATGAGATCTACAGAAAATATATCGGGGAATCCTCGTGGAAGGGGTATAATATAAATAACTTACGTTATGCTGATGACTTCGTTTTGATAGCAACAAGTCAAACGGAACTACAGGGAATGATAAACACAGTGAACAAATTGGGCTTAAAATTGAATAAGAAGAAGACCGACATTATTTATCGCCTAAGTGTACAATTAAAGTAAATGATGGTATTTCGCGACAAGACCAGAAATTCAAATATCTAGGCCCCGGGAAGGTTAACCAGGTCAACAAATGCCCGCAGAAGTCGGATGTGTCGGCCTAACGGCGCAAGAACGCAGCTCTGCTGTAAACAGGCACAATGCAATCACGTCCGAAAAAAAACTCCGGATGAACGAAGAAGAAGAAGAAATATCTAGGAACATGAATTTAAAAAAAAAAAAAAAAAAAAAAACAGAATAGGACAAGTAAAAAGCTGCATTCAAGCAAACGAATGAAGAATACATTATGCAATAAGTCCTTGTGATTGGAAGTTAGACAAATAATTCTTGCTTGATACGTAGAACTATAACGGGGCTTCAAATGAAAATCTTAAATGTTTTGTATGTGTGCGAGTGTGTGCGTGTGTGTGTGTGTGTGTGTGTGTGTGCGCGCGCGTGTGTGTGTGTGCGCGTGTGTGTGCGTGCGTGCGTGTGTGCGTGTGCGCGTGCGTACGTGTGTGTGTGTGTGTGTGTGTGAATATTTCTGAAAAATTACAAATTAGACGGCCATCTTTAAACTGTGTTCGTCTTCACGTTGATTTCACATTCTTAACACGCTTGACATCTTTAACAACAATATTACAAGGTTACAGACAATGGTATGGTTACTGTAATTTATATCACACTTTTAAGGTTATCATTTCAAGCCCCCTCGTAGTTCTAACACATAACTAAGAATCAAAGAGAATCAGTTAATAAAGAAGCGAAACAATATATAGAAGCTTATTAGATGTGGTTTTATAGAGGAATATAAACAATTCCCTGCACATCCAAAATGATCATATTGGACATATTAATAGAGGCTAACTCGCAACGACAAATTGTCATAGACATCAGAAATAGGCACTCTTCATTTTGTTTTTGGCCAACATTGTGTGAAGGCGGAAAATGGAACGTGTTATGACAACATGACAGCTTTGAGGAAAGAGAGGTAGAGAAAGACAGCGAGAGAAAATTATTGACAGTCGTGTGTCATGGCAAGAAGAAGAATCAGCACACGAATTAATGCATGTCATTGGAAATCGCAAGATGTGGAGAGGTATGATCGCCGCGCCAGTCGACAAGACACTTGATGATGGTGGTGATGATGTAAAGGATGGGGTTAGATGCACGACGGTCTCATCTATGTACATGAGCGGAATAGAGGTACGACGGTCGCGTATATGTCAATGACCCAATTTAGAGATACGTCGTTCTCGTCTTTATAAACGAGCGTGTCAGAGGTTATATACTCACATCTAGGTAAAGGACGGGTTAGAGGTTATACGCTGGCATCTAGGTAAACCAGCGGTTTCGAGGTTATACAATGACATTAGGTAAAGGAACGGGTTAAAGGTTCCACACTGGCATCTAGGTAAAGGGGCGGATTAGAGGTTCTACTCTGACATCTAGGTAAAGGGGCGGATTAGAGGCTCTACACTGACATCTAGGTAAAGAAAAGATTAGATGTTCGACGACAACATACATGTAATGGAGGGGATTTGAGGAACGAAAAGAAGTGAATCAGTGGTGCGGCGTTTGCATCTGGCAAAGAAGTGGAGTGGTGGTACAGCATACATGTATATGAAACGGATCGAATTAGATGTACGACTCTCACATATAGAGAGATATGAGTGGCATATAGATACGGTATCCGTCGTATACTCTACTAGATCCTGGTGTAGTGGATCCAACGTTCAACCTTCTCTGATGCCGGCAACATAATAGGAGGATCTGTGTAGATGTTATGCACTTTGAAAAACCCTCCTCAATTGGAAACACAAAACGTTAGACAGTTTTATAGGCGATATTCAAAATTAAAGACCCACCCACCCACGAAAAGAAAATTGATATGAATTGATCTGTGGAACCCGTGGTGGCCCAGTGGCTAAGATGCTTGCCTTCAGGGCCGGGTGGTCACGGATTGAATTCCCACAGGTATCATCACGTCTTGGTAAGTAAAGACGCCCGGTCTGATTCTGATTGCATTGCCAATCGAATGCAGATTGGTCTTTACAATTTTGACAATAGCACCATATGTGAAACATGCTTCACGGCGCGCAAAAGGGTCTTTTACTATTTACTTTTATTCATGGCTCTGTTATATGCAGTTTTGAATCCCTGTCGGTACTACCAATTACGTGCACTGAGCCGAGAGACCCCATGTTTGATCTACGAAGCGAAAGCTTACCGATTCGATCCGATCTGTAGAAAAATATAACTTCCACCTCGTTCAACTAGCCTCAATGACGTTGGTTATAATTGTGGTGGTTCGAAGTGTGGGTTAAGTTTATTTCGTTTTCTGTGTCAGTGTTAGATGACTAATCGATTTTGCTGCATTTATGCCTTTGCGTTTATGTGGGGTGACAACTTTAGACTTGCACTTAAACTCTCTGCCTTTGCTTACATCGAGTTCTTATGAGGACTGGACATGACCGGGACCAGCCCGGCGAGGAAAACACAAGAAACAACAAGCACGTAGCAGTGCAAATCGAGAAAAGAAATAAACAAACGAAAGACTGCGGATATCAGTAGGCCCGATCTTGAACCGGTCTCTATCAGGACCAACATAAGACAAATAAAATAACCAAACAGCACAAAATAACTTTATCCGCAAACAGAGCGGAACCAAAAAACCAATATGAATTAAGACTAACAGTTAACACAACCACGGATCTCAACAATAACCAAAGCTGAGGAGGCAGGTTAAAAGAGACCGAATTCGGAATTTTTTTTTTGTAAAATGAAATTGGAATTGGAATTGGATTTCTTTTAACTGTGTTGTGAGAGAGGTCGTGTGCTATTTTAGTTGCATTCCTGAATAGATTATGTGTCACGGTTTTAATCCACCGTGTCACTTCTCCACGTTTGTCAACACGTGTTTGATTTGGAAGCGATCCAGTAGTTTGTGATTCCATGCCCTTCATAAGTATTACCTCAGCTTCGGTGTAGTCGATGAATTTTGTCACCTACCTACCCTTGATAATAGTTATTATTATTGTTTTTTTACTACTACTACTACTAACTACTACTACTACTACTACTACTACTACTACTACTACTACTACTACTACTACTACTACTACTACTACTACTACTACTACTACTACTACTACTACTACTACTACTACTACCACCACCACCACTACTATCACTACTACAACTACTACTACTACTACTACTACTACTACTACTACTACTACTACTACTACTACTACTACTACTACTACTACCACTAATACTACTACATCTCCCACCACTACCACTACTTCTACTATTACTACTACCACTACCACTACCACTACCACTACTACTACTACTACTACTACTACTACTACTACTACTACTACTACTACTACTACTACTATTACTACTACTACTACTACTACTACTACTACTACTACTACTACTATGCTACTACTACTACTACTACTACTACTACTACTACTACTACTACTACTACTACTAATACTACTAATACCACTGCTACAACAACAACAACAACAACAACTACTATTACTACTACTACTACTACTACTACTACTACTACTACTACTACATTGGCACCTTTCCGTCTTGACAGACGATAGTTTGGTACATTGTGCTTCAAAAAGGCTTAATAACTGTCATATGGCAATAACTACGATCCATGGCGGTGGCGAGTGTGGCTGGTAAGGCCAATTCTTGCTGCAAATGTTTGCCCACAGTAGGTGCATGTGAAAACATGGTCATTTCCACCATTTTGCACCATCTTACGTCTCTCACGCTCTGTGTGTGCTTTATCTGCAATCATTATCTCCTTTGTCCTTTATTCCATTTCTGATAGTTGCCCTCCATGCAACACGTTCAGCGGCGACGTGCTCCCATTGTGCATTATCAATGCCTGTATCAATCATGTCCCGCTTACACACATCTTTGTATCGTAGTAGAGGCCGACCCTGAGATCTCCTACCCGTCTGTAATTCACCAAAAAAGATGTCCTTTGGTATTCTACTATCATCCATCCTCCTAACGTGTCCTATCCATCTAAGTCTACGAAGACTGAGCATGGAATACACCGTCACACAACCTGATCTTTCCAATACTTCAGTATTTGTGATTTTGTCTTGCCACTTAATACCAAGTATTCTTCGCAGACACCGCATATGAAAGCTGTTTAAACGTTTCTCTTGGCGTGAGTAAGTTGTCCAGGTTTCACTGCCATAAAGAAGAGTACTAAGGACACAGGCTTGGTAGACGAGGACTTTTGTTTTGGCAGTAAGCTTCCTGTTCTCCCAGACTCTTTTTGCTAACATGTTCATTGTTGTTGCTGCCTTGCCAATCCTGATGTTGATTTCCTGATCGAGGGATAATTTGCTATTTACCTCTGATCCAAGATATGTAAAATGGTCTACTATCTCCAGTTCGGCGTCGTCAATAAAGATTGATGGTACACCATGTGCACCTTGTGACATAATCTGTGTCTTCTTTTTGTTAATTGTTAAACCAAATTCAGAACAAGCATTGGAGAATGCAGATAGTAGATGTTGTAATTCTTCCTCAGAGTGGGTCGTAATCGCAGCATCATCCGCAAAAAGCAACTCTCTGATTAGTACCCTGCTAATTTTGGTCTTGGCCTTCAATCTCTGAGCATTATAGAGGCCACCATCTGAGCGTGAGTGAATGTATATACCGTCATCCTGATCACGAAAGGCATATTTCAGTAGAAGTGAAAAATATATCCCAAAGAGGGTGGGGGCTAGTACACAACCTTGCTTAACTCCACTCTTGATTTCAAACTCTTCTGAAGTTGAGCCATCAAACTTGATTATACCCTTCATGCCTGTGTGGAACGATTCCACAATGGACAGAAGAGTTGGTGGACAGCCAATCTTCTTTAGTGCTTTGAACAGACCCTCACGACTGACCAAATCGAATGCCTTTGTGAGGTCGATGAAGGCAATAAACAGTGGCTGATTTTGTTCCCTGGCATTTTTCTTGCATCTGTCGCAATGAGAATATCATATCAATGGTAGACCGGTTCTGACGGAAGCCGCACTGTGATTCGGGGTAGACTTGATCTCCCAGGACTTGAAGTCTGCGCAGGACAATTCTGGCAAATACTTTCCCAACAATACACAGAAGTGAGATACCCCTATAGTTGTTGCAGTCGCTCCGATCTCCCTTGTTCTTGTACAGCGTTATGATGTTTGAATCTTTGAAATCCTGTGGGACTTGTCCTTCTCGCCAGCATAGCTCTATTAGCTGGTGGATCTGTAGAGCGAGGGTGTCTTGCCCACTCCTGATCACCTCTATTGGAATCCCATCCTTACATGGATCCTTGCCAGATGCAAGCTCATTTATAGCACACTTAACTTCTGTTATAGTGGGAAGTGTGTCCAGGTGGTCAAGAGTTGGCAGGGCCTCTATGGCGTTGAGGGCATCATCCGCCAGCTTGGTCTCACTTGAGTAAAGCTCTAAATAGTGCTCGACCCATCTATCCATCTGCTGTTTCTTATCAGTGATGATTTCTCCAGTCAAGGTTTTCAGCGGTGCACTTCTTTTGATCATTGGACCACAGGCATTCTTTATCCCTTAATACATGCTTCTGATGTTTCCCTTATCACTTGCGATTTGAATGGACTCACATAACTTGATCCAATAGTCATTCGCACACTGACTGGCAGCCTTTTGTACATCCTTCCTCGCTTGCTTCAGCTCACTCAGAGTGTTACGCGTTGGTCTTTCCTTGTTTCTTAAGAGAGCTATCTTCTTTTTATCAATCAAGGGCTGCAGTATCTGGCTGTTTGCCGCAAACCAGTCCTGCCTCTTATGATCCACAGTGCCGTAAACCCCTACCGCTGTTTTATAAATAGTTTCCTTAAGTTTACTACATTTATCATTTACTATACAATTTTCTGATGTATCATTGAAAACGTCCTCAAGTTGCTGTTGAAATTCAAAGCACTTTCCAGGATCGTGAGTGTTAATAATATTAATCCTGGGGCTAGACTTGTGTTTAGCTGTGTAGATTCTCTTTGGTCTCAGTCTAACCCTTGCAACAACCAAAGAATGATCTGTATCACAGTCAGAACTGTGGTAACTTCGAGTTAATGATGTATGGTTCAGATGTTGTCTCCGTGTGATAATGAAGTCCAGCTGATGCCAATGGCCGGATCTTGGATGTTTCCATGTGACCTTATGCATCTCTTTTGTTTTAAAAAAGGAGTTTGTAATACATAGGTCATTTCTAGTGCAATGCTCCAGCAGCCTTTGCCCATTATCATTCATGCGACCGATGTTGTATTTTCCAAGGCACACTGGCCATGAACTCGAGTCCTTGCCCACACGAGCATTGAAATCACCGAGCATATAAATGTAGTCGGATTTTGGAACTGCCTTGATCGCAGAGTCTAGCTGCTCATAGAACGTATCTTTCACATCATCAGAGGAAGTGAGTGTCGGTGCATATGCAGTGAGAATGGTGGCAAATCCACAAGAGGTTGCCAAACGCAGTGATAATAATCTTTCATTACCTCCAGCTGGGATATCAATCATTCCCAGTAGCGAATTCTTCACTGCAAAGCCCACACCGTGTTGCCTTTTTTTCTGCCTGCCCTCTTCCCTTCCAAAAAAAGGTGCAATTGTTTTCCCTGAGTGACCTTTCCTCAGCGAGGCGAGTCTCCTGCAGGCCAGCAATATCAATGTTCAGACGATTGAGTTCAGCATCAATCACGTTTTTCTCACATCGTCAATATTTGTCAAGTCAGTGAAAAATCCTGGACACATGGTTCTCACGTTCCAGGTTGCAAGCCGTAGCTTGAGGTTTCTATTATTCTTTTTATTAGTACATGGTGCATTGGTTTTACAGCCTGCGATTCAGATTTTGTCCTAGCCCCAAGCACCCATTGAAGCAGGCAGGCTGTGGCGGATCAGCACCCAATTGGCCGGGGGCTGCCCAGCTTGAGGCTGGCGGTAGCTTATCAGTGACACCTGTAGGTGTCTCCCACCGTCAGAGGCAACGCGTGGCGCCCCATGTCTACGCCAACTGACAAGGACTTATAACCCGTAACGGTTGCCTCTCGCTGTGATTCCGAGACCGGTTAAGACCAGGGATGGAGTTATTGCCTCTCCATAGCACAAAGCCTGGGCTAAAATAAAGGAACCATGTGTTGCCCATGCAGCATGATCCCTCTCTCGGCCTGCCTAGTTCACTCCAGAGGAAAGTTAACACCCGTACTTCTGGAACAAGACAAGGTGCAGAAGCTGCCGGATCAGCAAAGCAATGCTCTAACTGTCCGCCTGTCGGAGCTTCGATCTTAGACCAGCTGCCAACCAAGGCTTAGGGCCTGGTCTGCCCTGCCATGACTTATTTTGTCTTTGGGTTGCATTTCCTCGCATCAGGATAAGGCTAGTACCCTCCCAATTGCGCTCTTCCGCCCGAAGCCGTTGGCACAATGTGGGGTGTCGGCTTTGGTAAGCGCCGCCCAACATTCGGCGCTGACAGAAAGCAGGTAGTACCGTCTACTGTCATACGGTAGCTCAGTCATATCTGACTAAGACCTGACTCTACTACTACTACTACCACCAGTATTATTATTATTATTGAGATTATTATTACTCTGCCATTATGTTCTTATTTTATATATAATTATCTGTTTCCTATTATTTTATTTTAAACAAAATTGTTCTTAGTCTGCTTTATCTTCATCTCCATCTTCCTTTCTCAGTTTTACTGTGTCATATGTATTTTTCATTCACTTTCTTTCTTTCTTTCTTTCTTTCTTTCTTTCTTTCTTTCTTTCTTTCTTTCTTTCTTCCATTCTTTCTTTCTTTCTTTCTTTCTTTCTTTCTTTCTTTCTTTCTTTCTTTCTTCCATTCTTTCTTTCTTTCTTTCTTTCTTTCTTGTCTTTTCCTTTTCTGTCCTTTCTTTACTTTATGTTGATGTCCTTTCTTCCCTTTCTCTTTATTTCTATCTTTCTTTAGTTCAACTTATCAAACTCCTGATTCTTTTGTGTTCCACTGCTGCGGCTACTGTCCTACTGTTATACCGGCTGCCATTTTCCCTGTACATATAATTTGATTGCCTGTTTCTGATCTTCTCTAAGAAATGGTCAAGCCACGTCCATCGCACAAGTCCGCAGTGGAACGCCAAAACTGGGATATTGTTGACGTCCATACATACACGATGCCATAATTGCACGCGAGATTTGATAACCAGCTTCACGGGTAATTGTTGCACAAATGTGATTGTTGTTGTTGTTGGTAGTGGTGGTGATAGTGATAGTGATGGTGGTGGTGGTGGTGTCCTTCTACCTGGTCGTCGCTCTTCCACCCAAGTTAATGAGTACAATATAATCTAGAGCTATTTACAAGTTCATGACACTCCTGTACAGTTTTTGGCGGAAAGAAGCTGTTTGTTGCCTGATGTTGTATTAGTTTGAGTTCAAGATACAACATCACATCACTCATGACATTCCCTCGTGTGCTTCCTCTCCTTCCTCACTAACCCACGAAGAGTGTCCGTGCTAATGGTACCAATGGCAGCCCGATTAAACATTCTCCTGTATGTTCTCCTATATGTTGTATGTTATTCAGACGCACTCCTCGCCTCATCTCATCTTGTTCTCCCTGTATCTTGCGGTGACGAGGGGAAGTATAAACAGCGGGAAAGTGTCTTTTCCTTTTCTCCGATTATGGACTTTATATATTGAGATTCCCAAGGACTCTGTTTTTTTCTCTGTCCATGTAAGTCCGATTATGCTTCTGTCTTTTTCTTTGAGTAGTAGGAAAATCCCTTGCCACTCCTCACTCCTCGCTGAATTGTCTCTCCAGAATGGAATCCTCTGTATTGCTGCACTTTGCCATATTTGTTTATTCTCATTGTTTGATGTTCAGTTACTATCCTCCTTGCTCGTGGTTACATGCATTAGTGCAATCTTCTCCTCTCTTTGAACATGGAAGGAGATTGCACGCAAGCCCGCATACCCGCGTTAGAAACACAGCTTAGTGCGATTTGGCAGCAGACCGTCTTACGTTGGTTTTTATAAATAAAATGGTATGGGCGCTTCTTTCTAGCCTGATCGTTCACATGCCAAGATCTACTGTCATACAGCTGATTATATCAATATAACGTTCAGATATATTTCAGTATTCGCTTCAAGACATTCGGTGAAAGTGATTTATACATAGGATAATTTTCATCTTCTGAATTCCAACTTTTGCTTGACCTATTCAACTCTTAATCGCATCTTCCATCATAACATCTGATAATCGAATTTATGGACTTGGCTAAGTATTTTTCTTTTAATTGTAATATCAAAGTTGTTGTTTTCTTTCTGTGATCGAACCATTATTTGTGATTGTTTTGATTTTCACACATTCGGTAGAATACACTCTCAATTACTACAGTGTCCAACAGTTGTTGCATATTATTTGCGTTTTCAGTTATGCAGACACGCACGCACAGAGAGACTATGTTTAATTTATTTTGACGTGCATTATTGTATCTATCTTTTCAGGCGGAGTTTTCCAATTGCAATCAGGGGATTTCATTCAAATATTTCTCAGTGATGTCGGTTTAGTATATTTTAACAGTATGTCCTCATATCTCGGCCTGGTCATGTTAAGTAGATAATATAAACTAGATTTATGTCAGTGAACCCATCATGAAAAGAACTGGCCCTGGACATGGAAAGGCCATACATTGAGACATTATGCGATTCGTCTGCAATCCACAAGCCAAGAGAAATAAAGGAAGCTGGATGGATCCCTTAGCATTTGCCATTGTTCATTTATACTCAGTAATTTAGTTATTTCATTTTCTCATATTTCTAACCACTTTTTTTTCCTATCATAAATCGTTCTTTCATTTTTCCACATAGTGGTACGTGACTGCTATTACAGTCAGCACCAGGCAGTGTCGTTGCATTTATTAACGTATTTCAACATCTTTATTAATACAGATTGGTCATTTTTGTTGAGTAAAAGGCTTTTGCATGTGCATAGCCATGTTTGTTGATTTTAACCCACATGTTTCACTTATGATATTATTTATATTTTTTAAATCCTATACATTTCTCTGCTTTTTTATTTCTGACTCCCAAACAATAATCCCCACTACACCCTCCCTTTTCCCGTCCCTACTTTTGCATTTAAACAAGCTGAACAGCGCATAGATGCATTTGAATATAAATGTTATAGACGAGTTCTAAGAATATCTTGGGTAAAGAAAAGAACAAATGCATCCATACTTCAAGAGCTGAATATTGAAGAAGGTTGGCTATTAAAGACGATAAAACAAAGAAAATTGAAATAGTTTGGTCACTTGAAACGTCACGAAAGTTTGGAGAGAACAATAATGGAGGGGTATATGCTTGGGAAGAGAGGAAGCGGAAGGCCAAAGAGAAGATGGGTGCAGGATGTGGCGGATGATCTTCAGATGGGTGTATCGGGTGAGGGACATCTTGCTTATGATCGAGAGGTTTTTCGGAAGGTTGTTATGGGAGCGAGGTTCTGCAAAGGACATGCTACTGAATGAATGACATGACTTTTGCTTTATAATATCTAAGTATTAGTTTTTACGTTCGTATTTCTTTTTATTTTATTTGAGACATCATCACGTTTACTTCATTATATAATTGTTTTAAGAGAGTTTCATCGACGAAGTGGTCAAGCTGTCTGTACTCGGGCTCCGAAGTTTGTTGATTCAATTCCGGGCCGCTTCCTTCGGTCCACGAGTGCATTTTTGCGGAGACTCCTGAGGATCGTCGCTGGAGCTACGGAGTTCGTGCTTTGTGCGACGCTTTCCACGCTGCGGAAAGAGACTGAGCCATATGGGATAAAATCAAGGTGAAATCGACCTTTAAGCGACTTTTAACAATTGTTGCTTTCTTCACCACTACTAAGAGGAGTGTATAATTATATCCTATTTATATCTATTGTTTTGCATTTAACTTTACCATGATAACTCTATCTGAAACACACCCATAACCATTAATTGATTTAGCTATTTTTTCATCAAAAAGTTTATTTGAGTTGAGTTGAGTTAAGGCAAGAACCGGCATCACAACATTCAAGACATTCTCATACGTGTAGAATCCTCATCTACAACCGCCAGCGAAGAGTCCCAATCCTATGGTCGCAGCAGCAGTCTGATTATGTGTCCGTCTAGCCTTTCCTCAGAGTTTTGCTGGTAACTCCCTGCAGTACCATTTTCTTCAATCCATGATAATTTCCCCCTACTTCTGCACTATATACACGATTCCAAAGGTCCCCGACCACACCTGCCTTATCAACAATACCCAAGCCAATCTGCTCGCCTTCTACTTCTTGTTTCCAACCACACAGCATGTCCTGGCAGACATCCAACATATTCTCTCTATTTATGATTGTTTAATGTAAGCCTGCCACTCTGCCCAAAGCATGCCTGTCTTCACATTTATCATCATACTTTATGAGTCCAGTAAAATTACAAGCGTGTGCTTGTTTGTCTTCCAGCCAGCGGAACGCCACCGTAACTGCCCCAATCTTAATTCTCAGATTCTTCTTCTTCTTCTTCTGCGTTCATCCGGAGTTTTTCTCCGGATGTGATTGCGTTGTGCCTGTTTACAGCAGAGCTGCGTTCTTGCGCCGTTAGGCCGACACATCCGACTTCTGCGGGCATTTGTTGACCGGGTTAACCTTCCCGGAATTCTCAGATTCTATGTTGTTGTGTCACATGCCAGCCTCTCCTGCATCATATACTGCCCACAAACCTTCACCATGAACCCCCAGGCACTACTTTTACCTCGTAGCACAGAGCCATCCGTGTAGATGATTACATCGCTTTGTCGCGATTTTTCGATCGATCAATTGTTGCACCCGTCCTTCATATAAATAAACACACATAGTATCGTTTGGTGTTCACAGTAGGAGAGGGAAGAAGTAAAGACTAGAGAACACACTAGACCACATAAAATTTGAAAGCTATAGTTGCCGACCGGGATTCGAACCTGTCACCTCCAAATGGCGACAGCGCCTCGCTGCAGGAACAAGTGTACTTCGACGCATGACCAACTAGACACTCCTTTATCACCTGTCGTTCAGTGCAGTCTGCTCGTCATTCCCTGCTTGCTGGACCCAATGTTATTATGACCCTGCACAGCTCTGATTTTTCCACACTCATTCTGACCCACTCCTCTCCTCTTCTCTCCCAACAATTTTCTTCTGCACACTTCTCTGATTGTATCCTCTGTCTGAGATATCCATGATTTTCCTCTGATCAACCTGTGGCCTTTAACTGTGTCCATAGCTTCATGCAGGGTGTATTCCTTTTCTGCAGCCACTCGGAGATATGATTTAGTCCGCATCACCTTGCGCCTGTCCACAATCGTGGGTAAGGCTAAGATGTATGGCGTACACGCTAATAGGGTGTTCCTTGTACCTCCCATTATCACCCTCATAGTTTCAGTCTCTATGCGCTCTAGTTTCACCAGCTGACTCTATGACACTGTAAGCAGTCCTAATCCAGTTACTGTTAGAATGAGATGTTGATAGAGTATGAACAACATTATTTGCTCCATATCCATTGCTGCCTTGATCTTCAACGCACCGAGCCGCTTCTTAGATTTCAACACAGCTGCTTTCATATGAACCCTGAATGACAGGCATCTGGGGAAGCGATTCCCTGGTGTTTGCTCTCTCTGTCAACATTATTGCCATTTATTTCAGATTTTGGACTTTAGCTCAGCCTTTACAAACTTATTATCCAAATACAGGCACCTTATCTGGGTTAATGACACTACCCATCTCTGTAAACCAGTCGATCACTTTGTTTACTGTCCACTGCAACACTTGCACTCTTTGCACTTCAAATGCCAGTGGCCTTCCAAATCTAGGTGCATCAGTGCTTTTTATATATTGAATGGCCCAGGCGGTATTGCAGTTCCTTGTATTACCGGGGTAATAATGCATGCCTACAAGGTCCATGAACATAGATGACGAACAAGACTACGAGAGTGTAGGGTTGATGCTACACATTTCATCACACAGGGACGAATACCCATTTCCATTAGAGTGTGCATTAAGAGATCAAATCTGACTCTGTTAAATGCTTCCTCCAGATCCAGTGGTGCTGAAGGCTTCTCCTGACTAATCTGGAACCAATCATAAATATCAAAAACAAATTGTGCTGCGATTAATCATGTTTCTTTCAGTGTGACGATAAGGGCGATCTAGGAAAGTATAGACAGTGACTTAAAGAATTAATGAGGACATGTAGGGACATGCGAAGTCGTGTTCGGATTTATAAAATTATAGATGACTTTGTGTTATATCCAAGTAATGACGGGGACGTCGGCAACAGAAGGTCGACAAGATGACAACAACAAAAAAAGTGAGTAATTGTGTGTGACTTGATTTCAACCGGACCGGACGTGTTGAAGATCTCGGAAACTTTGATAGCATCAGGACTTACAGAGGATAAGGAGAATGTATGAGACAAATAAGATGGATCATTACAAATCTCAAGGACATTAGAAAACAAAAATCATTTAAGAGAATCGAGCATGTTTACTTGATAGAATTATTATAGGTGACGAGGGGTATTGTGGAATATAAACATGTATTGGCTAGATATTATATATTTTATTTTGTAATCGTTGACGTTTCTCATATATGTGGAATTATGGAATTGCTGTTTAAATCAAGTTGAAATAAAGAATTGCATGAACATCACAATGGTGAAATCTCCTGATGTCGTTACTGAAATTGCCACGGAGTTTTCGTTGGCCATACCTTTGTCGTTGTTTGATATTTTCACACCATCGAGTCAGGGCGAAGTACTGTCAGCAATCAAAATTGTGCCCCTATAGATCAAGAGTTAACTAAGCGATCTTTGTTTCAGCAGGGCCGTTTATTGCTGCCGCTCCTGGCGATGGAAGCAAGTGCTGTTACAAATTGTCGCGGCTGAACAGCAACAATTTTTTTTTGGGTAATAACTTAAATAAAGTATATGAGGTGGCAAAGATAGAGATATTAAAATAAGAGAAAGCAATGGCAAACAAATGACCGTAAAATCGGATAGTAAATTACACAAAGCCAAAAAATATGTCAGGATTAATTACAGCATTCCAGTAAATGACATGCAAGTAACATTTTCACACGAGCACATTTGCAAAAGTCAAAACATAGTGAATCTAGTACCAAGCTTAGATTATTTACCTCCAAAGCCAAATTATTACTGCTGTATGAAGCGGACACACGGAGAACGGCTAAACCAATGACTAATAAAAGAACGTTCATGACATATTGCCCGCGCAGATCAGAAGGACTAATGTGAAATGGTGCCTGCACAGATCAGAAGGACTAATGTGAAATGGTACCTGCACAGATCAGAAGGACTAATGTGAAATGGTGCCTGCACAGATCAGAAGGACTAATGTGAAATGGTGCCTGCACAGATCAGAAGGACTAATGTGAAATGGTACCTGCACAGATCAGAAGGACTAATGTGAAATGGTGCCTGCACAGATCAGAAGGACTAATGTGACATGGTACCTGTACAGAAAAGGACTAATGTAACATTGTGTCTGCACAGAACAGAAGGACTAATGTGACAGGTGAATGCACAAATGGGGGTCTCAGGAAGAGAACTTGGAACACGTTTAAGGAAAGTAAACCTACCCACCGTTAGAGCCCGTAACCTAGGATGCAATCTGTCTATGAGAAGTAAACCAGATACAAATGCATGCCGAAGACCGACATACTGACCTTGGAGGTGCATAACTTGGTGGGATTCACTTCCCTCGAAGGAAGAGCGAAGACGAAGAAAAACATGGAGAATCTCGTCTCATCTCATCTTGTTCCTCTTGTACCTTGCGGTGTCGAGGTGAAGTATACACAGCGGGAGAGTGCCAGATTATGGGCTTCATGTATCGATATTCCCATGGACTCTGCTATTCCCTCTATCCAATGTTTACGTGGTCGGCCTTTTCCTCTGTTTGCATCTGGTCTGTACATCATTGCTTGTTGTGGTATGCTGTTGAATGGTAACCTACTTGCATGGCCAAACCATTTGACTTGCTGTTTTCTAATAAAATCTAGTGCTGCTATAACTCCCACTTTAGTCTTGATTTCTTCATTTCTGATCTTATCTCTTCTTGATACTCTGAGTATGCTTCTCAGGAATCTCATTTCTGTTGTGGTCATTTTTCTTTTCTCTTTTTCTGTCATTGTCCAGCTTTGGCATTGGTAGCATAGAGTTGGTAGAAAGATTGTGTTGTAAAGTGCTTTCTTAGTAGTTATTGATACATGTTTGTTCTTTAGTATTGGTGCCATTTGTCCAATGAGTTGATTTGCCTTATTGCATCTATTTTCGATCTCGTCTTCTGATCTGCCATTTGATGATATTATACTTCCTAGGTACTTGAAACTCTTTACTTGTTTCAAGGGATGTTCGTTTAGGTGAATCGTTGTTTTTTTTTTCTTCTTTAGCTACATTCATTACCTCTGTTTCACTTGTGCTAATTTTCATGTTATGTTCCCTACACACTTCGTTTAGACTATTTATGTGGTCTTGTAATTCAGCTTCTGATTTTGCTATTAGTCGTTTATACTTCTTAGTTTTTCTACGAGCAGTATGAAGATCCCCTGCTGGCTTGCTAGGCCAGTCGCAGGTTTAGGACACAAATCTGACCACAGGGAGTCCATCCCGTGTGGCAACATGGAGAATATAATTATAAATACAAGTAACATAGAGAGGACATGGAAGGAGATGAAGTAGGCAGCAAGAAAAGGGAGGCTGGGTGTGAGTTGAGGGCATTGCTCCAAAGGGGAAAAAGGGCAGTATGCGTGATTGTGTTGTACCTAGAAAGTTGGGAGTTATCATATTGATTGTATGTGTGATTGTGTTGTACCTAGAAAGTCGGGAGTTAAAATATTGATTATATGCGTGATTGTATTGCACCTAGAAAGTTGGGAGTTACCATATTGATTGTATGCGTGATTGTATTGTACCTAGAAAAGTCGGGAGTTAGCATATTGATTGTATGCGTGATTGAGTTGTACCTAGAAAAGTCGGGAGTTAACATATTGATTGTATGCGTGATTGTGTGATACCTAGAAAGTCGGGAGTTAACATATTGATTGTATGCGTGATTGTATTGTACGTAGAAAAGTCGGGAGTTAACATATTGATCGTATGCGTGATTGTGTTGCACCTAGAAAAGTCGGGAGTTACCATAATTATTGTATGCGTGATTGTGTTGTACCTAAAAAGTCGGGAGTTAACATATTGATTGTGTTGTACCTAGAAAAGTTGGGAGTTACCATATTGATTGTATGCGTGATTGAGTTGTACCTAGAAAAGTCGGGAGTTAACATACTGATTGTATGCGTGATTGTGTTGTACCTAGAAAGTCGGGAATTAACATATTGGTTGTATGCGTGATTGTGTTGTACCTAGAAAGTCGGGAGTTAACATACTGATTGTGTGCATGATTGTGTTTTACCTAGAAAGTCGGGAGTTAACATATTGATTGTATGCGTGATTGTGTTGTACCTATAAAAGTTCGGAGTTAACATATTGATTGTATGTATGATTGTGTTGTACCTAAAAAGTCGGGAGTTAACATATTGATTGTATGCGTGATTGTGTTGTACCCAGAAAGTTGGGAGTTAACATACTGATTGTATGCGTGATTGTGTTTTACCTATAAAAGTTGGGAGTTAACATATTGATTGTATGCGTGATTCTATTGTACCTAGAAAGTTGGGAGTTAACATATTGATTGTATGTAAGATTGTGTTGTACCTAGAAAAGTCGGGAGTTAACATGTTGATTCCCTGTTTGTGTATGGGGGAGGAAGCAGTTGGTACAGGTATCATTTAGTTGTGACATTGCTAATGGATCGATGATATTGCACTTGAACATCCCCAGAAGTGCTCCAGTCTCCCCAATTATATCAAACCAGGAAAATCTCAGCACAGTGCACGAACCATGTTGTACATGAAGGCTCCACGACGTGTAGTTAATAGAACCACAACGTGTGTATACGAGAACCACATGTGCTGGAAACTTTCTTGTTGCTGGTTGTCTCAATGTGAAGTTTTTCCTGGCCTGCGATGTATTCGGTCTGTAATTTGTTCATTTCCAACTGCCGAAGTACTTCAGCGTAAACACTGGTCCTCCGAGTTGTTCGCTCTTGTCCAACATTTACCTGATTCTCCAGGTCCACCCAGGATAAAATGGATACCAGGAAATGTCTTGGGAAGTAAATTGTCGCCAGCACAGTAACGGTACATTATGAGGGTGACTGCCATGGAGCAGAAGGGATGACCTTTGAGCCTTTCCATCTTGTACAGGCCAAAGCCATAACCACTGAAACCGAACTTGCACAACACGACACGGGGTGGTTTTTTCCACAGTCTACTTTACTACGACTCTACACTTGACATGTCGATAACACAACCAGTTGCTCCACAGAAAAGTCACAAATATACCTAACAATATCTACACATTCTATTCCACAAGAGCGGCGTAATTTTAGCCATGCTCTAGTAACAAGAACTAGGCCCGACGTTGACGCTAGCTAGAGTCTAACTGATCTACGGTGACGTTTTGCGCTTGCATCAAAACGTCTTGCACATTTTTCATGCTTTTGTAACCAATGCCGTGCAAAGTGTGTCTTACAATCCTCTCGCTATTCACGTCTTGTCACAGGACTGTGCAAGACTCTAAGCTACCTGTACTCAATAACCCATAGCCTGACCCAGGTCTATGGCATTCCCTCCCCCCGCCCCCTTTCCACATTAAACAAAAATAAATAAATAAATGTGAAGCCACTTTTTTTTCAATTCCTATCTTCTATACTTTCCTATCTCACCTCTTAAACCTCATTAAATTTTCTTCAATATTATTATAAATATTCGATACCAATCACTCAGCCTTTAAATGAGTCACATTTCCTGTAGCAACATAAATTCTAAGTTCATTATCATGGAACTTTGTGGAGTAATGCCTCCATTTCACATTTCTGCTATTTCACTCAACATATAGCATATTGTCGGTTTGTAGCGTCATTGGTCATATAACCTTTGACCATTTATATGTCATTATCCAACCTTCCTTGTTAACCAACTCGTCATAAGTCTGCATAGACTTTGTTTTATGCATTACCTTTTATAACCATGGTATTCATAGGCATAGTATCATCAACATACTCATAGATATACTTTGCAATGATCTGTAGCTTATGTACTATTTCAGGACTATCACACAAAACTTAAAATAATATTTATGTCAGACACGCCCTTCCTATCAACCCCTATGTAGATGACGTGTAGCCACAGCCTATGGGAGGGCTGAGGACTAACATTGCTTATGAGTTTCAAAAGGTCACCTGGGCCTCCCCATAACCGTTCCTCATTTATCATAAAGATAAGCATCCCCAAACCTATCTATGCCATTACGACCGAATGAGAGTACGTGTGTGTCCTGACAGTACATTGCTCTCACGATCACATAAGCATTGTAATATATGATTTGTCTTATTATTTATTCCTTGGCCCATGTTTTTGGTCGCATCTGGCGTCGTTGATTCAACCCATAGCATATGTGGTTGAGGTAACGATCATTTTCGACCCCTTTACTTCTCTGACTCCTTTTTCTAAACTTGAGCATATCATTCTGCTCAGGGTGTGGTGGTTTTGACGTTCCCGTTGACCCAAATAATTATCACATACCAATATAATTTCTTTTAAAAAATTCCTTTCTTGAAATAAAATAAAAAAATTACTATTTTATGAAACCAGACTTCTTAAGGTGTCTAACTATACTACATAACTATAAACTACTAGTAATAGTTCACAATTATAAAAGTTTTACTTTCTCTATGATGTCTATTACAAACCCAATTGTCTCTATTATCATTTACCTTACATAAAATAATAAGATAATTAATCAAATATATAATTCAAAATATATATTCCCTTTAAATTCAAAAATAAACAATAACCCTCACAATTCTAAGTAATTGGAACAATAATAATTACTATTATTACTTCTATCTTATCCTTATGTCTGTTATATATCTTTACGTCTGCCATAAATTATTATAATGTCTACCCTTTCATGCCTAATATATACATTCACTATATTGTCAACGGTACTGTTCTCCGGTACTGTTCAACGCCTACACAGTGAGAATCACCAGTGAGCAGATCACTGGACATGGCAGGACATTGTCATATGCCGATGATGTTTTAGTGTATCGTCAGGGTAAGGATAGAGAGGAGGTTGCTGTGGAACTACAAACCGAACTCAATCGCATAAGTACTTGGTGTGATGAAGCTGGGGCAATGGTCAACCCAACAAAGGCAACAGTGACTTGGTTCTCGTTGAATAATCATATTGTCAACAATCCAACACCAACTGTAATGCTGTGTTCAGAGACGGTGGAAAGAACGCAGGCAATGAATTACCTGGGGATACGGTTTGATCGAAGCCTTGCTTATAATGTGCACATAGACCAGGTGATAACAAAGGCCAAGCGGGGTTTGGCAGCGATGCGGGTGATGGCGGCAGCAAACTGTGAGCAGCGCCATCTATGTCTTCTGTACGAGGGGCTGATCATGTCTGTTTTGGAGTATGCAATGGCAATCCTGACTCTCAGCCATAAGCAGATAGAAAGGATGGAAAGGATACAGAATGAAGCTATGCGCATTATTCTTGGATGTACAAGAGATACAGCATGCAGGGCGATGCGCTACCTTCTTGATTTTCCAACCATTGAAGAGAGAATACAAGTTTGCAGGGCACGCGCCTACCTCAGAATTAACGCAAACACACAACATCCACTGCATAGTGAAATTAGGAAGGTGAATGGCAGCAGGTTAAAAAGAGGACGGTCGTGGATGGGTCAAGCCGAAGACATTCTTCAACAGGTGTGTTCACTTGAGGACTTAGAACCTGGCGAGGAGTGGGTGCAAGTGCCAACAGACTTCTGCACATCCTTTTCAGTTTGCATCCAACTAGATAGAAAATGCAGATAAGAAAATCCGGCTGCTGTTGAGGCTGAAGTACAAGCGTTGATTTTCGAGAATTCGCTAGACGGTGACGCGGTCATCTACACAGATGGGTCGGTCGTCCGACATGTGAGAAGCTCATGGGCCTTTACAGCTCGGGCCGGAGGGAGAATTGTGAAGGAGGACTCTGGTGCTTTCACTGAAACCACAAGTAGCCTGACCATGGAAGTCATGGCAGTAAGTAAAGCAATAACATGGCTCGAGACACAGACATTCACTAGGGCTTGTTTCCTTAGCGACTCAATGAACATGATCAAGAGGATAGAGGAGGGGTCGATCCGAAGAGAATGGTTGCTGCCGCTGAAGCGGTCTCGGCTGGCAAAGATTAGTTTCATCTTCGTGCCAGGGCATGCGGGAGTACAAGGAAATGAGCGGGCTGACAAGCTCGCAGGTGAGGCTACTGTGGAGGGCGGACGCGCCATGGACCAGGCTGACATTCTGAATGCTCTACGAGAAGTGAGACTTTTGCGAGAACCAAGTGATGACTGTGAATCTACAACAATGGCCAGACTGCGAGAGCAGCAAATTAAAAGAGGGGTGGCCAAACAAGAACACTACGCAGGAAGCCAAAGAAGATTGATAAACCAACACAGAACTGGCGTCGTTAGCCGCTACACGCTGCGGGATTTGCTAAGGAGGGGATCCGAGCACTTATGGACTGAATGGTTCGATGTGCAACGAGGATGATCTGTCGACTAACTAACTAACTAACTATATTGTCAATTTCCTTATGTTCTAGTTTCTTTCTATCCATTCATCTCCTTGACCATGTGTAACAATATGCCAAAAATATTCACGTACAATATAACTCAATACTGTATCATGAATTTCTTTCCAGTTCTATGTCTATTAAGTTTATGCGTCTATATTCTAGCTGCTGTTGTATATAGTTATTTGCACCTTATATAATCTTTCCAAATTGTAGTAATATTAAAATACGTATAGTCTTTAACATTTGGTTTAGATGCACGCAATACAAAGGTACTTCCCTTTTGAGTCATAATGATAGAATAGTTTGCAAACTTCTTGAGAACAGATTACGAACTACTATAGAACATCAGCTAAGCGATTTAGGAAAATCAAAGGATACATAGATGCCATTTTGTGTTTTTGTTCTTAGGCAGCTTACATAAAAATCAATCCAAGTCACTGAACTACTCTACTTAGCCTTTGTCGACCAAGGAAAGGTGTTTGATAGAGTAGATATAGACAAGCTGTGGGAAATCCTTAATCAATATGGAGTGAGTACACATCTAACAAACCTATGTAGAAGCTTACACAACAACAGTGAATGCATTGAGAGAGCAACTGGAGGGCACTTAGAACCCTTCACCATAAGATCAGAAGCACGACAAGATTGTGTCATGTCCCCTCTCTTGTCCATAACACATATAGAGAACATATGTTAAGAAACAAGCCAACCAGAGATCGCAAGAACACCGCATGACGAGGACACCGAAAAAGAACCATCTGCAAATTACATCATTAGAGAACTCGTGTTTGTGGATGACCAAGCACTAATAGCGAAATCAGAAGCTGATTTACAAAACAACATGAATAGTCTAAATGAAATGTGAAGGGACCATAACCTAAAATAAGCATAAGTAAAATAGGGGTATTGACTATAACTAAAGAAGAAAAACAACAATTCATCTGAACGAACATCCCTTGAAACATGTAAAGTGTTTCAAGTACCTCAATCAGTCAATCATGTGCCATGCCGGAAAGCGTGGGCGGTCATGACTCGCCATTTCACTCGATCACCAGTGTTGTGGATCAGCTCAGTGTTCCTGTCTCGTCCATGCCATGTGGCCAAGCCTTAAAGATATTTTACCTCTCGGTCTTCCTCTTGGTCTGTTCCCTTCGATCTTGCCAGTTGTCACCAAGTTCTCCAATCCATTTCTTCTCATAACATGTCCAAAATATTTTGACTGTCTACGTCTAATTTCTCTAATCAGTTTACGATGTTCATTTGTCTCCTGTAGTACTTGGTCATTGGTTTTTCTGTCTGTTCATGGTATTCATTGCATTTTCCTCAGAAACCACATTTCCACAGCCATCAGATGTTTTTCAGCTCGACTGCTCATTGTCCAAGTTTCACATCCATACAAAAGAACAGGCTCTGTGTATCCCCTCAAGACTCTTTTTCTCGTTTCAATTGACATCTTTTTATTGGTCAGAATGTTTTTCATCTTGCTAAAGGCTGCTTTCGCCATGGCGATTCTTGTTCTAATTTCTTCAAGGCATCTCCCATCAGATGTTATGACTGTTCCAAGATAATTGTACCGATTCACTTGTTGAAGAGTATTTCCTTTTACTTGTATATTACATTGTGGCACTTCTTCCTTCCTAGTGACGACCATAACCTGAGTCTTTTTACAATTTAATTCTAACCCCAGTTGCTCACTGTGTACAACAACCGCATCTACTAATTGTTGCAGGTCCTGCGCATTGTCTGCAATTAATACTGTATCATCTGCATATCTAATGTTATTGATGTTTCGTCCTCCAATGCTGATTCCATTTATATCCTCTACATTTGTGAAAATATTTTCATTGTATAGGGAAAAAAGATCTGGAGACATCACACATCCCTGCCTAACACCTCTCTTAATTGGCTGATACTGTCCCACTTCATTATCAATCCTTATTGCAGCTTGTTGTTTCCAATATATGTTTTTTATAAGTCTAATGTCTTTCCCATCAATTTATAGATCTGCAAGCATATCCACCATGTTGACATGTCTAACTCTATCAAAAGCCTTTGTATAGTCAATAAAGCAAAGATGTATATCCTTGTTTACTTCTATAGCACTTTCAATAACTGATCGCAGCATATACACAGCATTTACTGTACTCTTTCCTTCTACAAACCCACATTGTTCTTCCCCTATTTCAGGTTGTATCTTCTTCCTCACTCTTTGCATGATAATTCGTAGCAAAATCTTTGTGATGTGACTCATTATACTAATTGTTCTATGTTGATCACATTCCAAGGTTCCTGATTTCTTTGGGATTGCAATAAATACAGAGTTACATAATTCAGGAGGTATATCTCCAGTATCATATAATGTGTTCAGCAGTCTGGTGACTTGCTCTAGTCCAAATTCTTGTAAAGCTTTAATCATTTCTGTTGTGATGTTATCTGCACCGGGGGCCTTGCCAGCTTCCATATGCTTAAGAACATTTCGAACGTCCATCTCCAAAATTGGCGGTCCTTCATTATTAAATCTAATATCATACTGTTTGTCTCTGTTATCATCATAAAGGCTTTTCACATAATCTGTCCATACATGTAGAACCTGGTCTTTTTCTATTATGATTTTGCCATCTTTAGTTTTTAGACACCCTGTTGATGTACTTGTTCTTTTATTAGTAAGTGCACTAATTTGGTATTTTGACTGTTGTGTTGGTTTTCAATTTCTAAGCACTTTTCCTCAAGCCATGATTCTTTTGCCTCCTTACATAATATTCTGACTTGTCTGTGAATTTCTTCATATTTGCCAGAATTATTTTTGTTGAGTCTTCTTGTTTCCATGAGGTGTAAAATTTATTCAGTCATCCATTTCTTACGACCCACCTTCTTTAATTTTGGAATAGTTGTTTCTGCAGCCACATTGATTGAATTCGTCAACGTTTCCCATTGATCATCCACATCCTGGAATAATATCTCTAGATCAGAGAATATTTCAAATCTGTTCTGTACTTCTATGTTGAATTTGTTTTGTATTTCCTTGTCATTACTCAATGTACACAAGTCATATTTAGTGTTTCCTGTTATATACTTGACTTTCTTAAACTTTATCCTCAATGTCATTTAACTGTCATTTACTGCCAATATAGTACCTTGCGGTGTATGGCACAGGGGTCTTTGAGCCTGAGGAATAAAGGCCGCCTGACTATGGCAGTCGCCGCGAACTGTGCAGGTTAGGATTTTCTTTTTGCCCCCGACAGAAAAAAATCCGACACCTTACCGAGAGATCGAACCCGGGTCGACCGAATGAGAGTCCGGCGTTCTAGCCTCTCGGCCAGCCGCTCCTCTCTATCCTCAATGTTCCTGTGAGTAATCTGTGGTCACTATAACAATCAGCACTGGGGACTGTTTGTGCTACTGTTAGCGCGTTTCTAAATCTTCTGCTAATGAGAATGTAGTCAATCTGGTTTCTAATCCTGCTATCAGGACTCCTCCATGTCCATAATCTTCTAGGGTGTTGCTTAAACCAGGTCTTTCCTACAATCATTTCCTGTTCTTTTGCCCACTCCACGAGTCTGTATCCTCTTTCATTTCTCTCTCCTAAACCATAGTTTCCTACTGTGTATCTATCCCCTTGATTTCCTACTTTTGCATTGAAGTCCCCTATTATGATGTTTATTTCTGAATTTTTACATTTCTTTAAGGCAGACTCTATGTCATTATAAAATTCTTCTACACTATCTTCATTGGATTCTCCTGTTGGGGCATATACTTGAACAATATTTATGCTAAAAGGTCTGCCACTTAATTTAACTAGTAGAACTCTGTCCGACAAGGCCCAATATCCTTGAACAGATTTTGATGTTTTCCGGTCCAAAATAATTGCCACTCCCCTATAACGATCTTCACCTCCAGAATAAATAATCTTGAAATCTTCATTTATCTTGATGCCTGATCCTGTCCATCTCGTTTCGCACATACCTAAAATATTAATTTTTTCCCTTTCAATTTCTTGTTTTATGTTCTCTAATTTTTCGTCGTCGTTTAACGTCCTAACGTTCCATGTTGCTAATTTTAACGTCTCTGTCCTTGTCTTGCGATGATCAGTCTTTAAGCGAATCATGATAAACTAGGCACTTTTAAAGAGGTAGTTTGCCGTTGCTTTCCTCTATGGCAGTAACCGTACTGTCGGAGACCGCAGCCATTGACTCAAGAAGAGCTCCGCTGCCTGCCTTCGTGAACTCGAGACCATGACCAACAAATATCTGTCGGCTGCCCTCACAATTTCATCCACCACCTGCCTTCCGTGGCTTCTTTTGAAAACTTCCAATAAAAGAACACAAAATAACATCACATAATCCACAGGAAAACACTATTCACAGGAAAACCAAAGGAAAACACTAAATAGCGTCCCCCCGAAAAGTAACGCGTCATTTTGTCTCCATTGTATCAAAAATACTTAAGTACCTAGGAAGTATAATATCTGCTATCTGCAGTTATATTTTAAAATATTTATATATGACGTAGCATTATGATGTGAGATGATCACATTCTGGTTACACGTGTGAACAACATGAATTCCTTTATTTGTGATGATGAGTGATGTAAATTATTCCATTATTTAGCATTGTACATATGACGTTGGTACTGTTGGTAATGTGTAGTCACCACTTGTTCTTGTTTAAATATAATCAGTCTTTTTAGCATATGAGATTCCATTCTCATAGTACAGTTTTCCGATAGTATCTCCTGCGTTCTTTCACTCAACTGGACAACCTCATGTTTTTCCAATCTGTCATTGATAGATGGACTGTTGCCCATGACTAGCACAGAAGCTAGGGTAGATTGTCCACTAGTACTATAACGGGTAGCAATATATTCCAATACAGACACTGGCGGAGGTGGAGGCATTGACGGAGGAATCGGACATCCGTACAGAGGAGGGCTCAAAGCGTTGTATCGTCTCATCGGTTCGGGCGACTGAGTGACTTTGCTCGAAGAGTTACAGCCTATCTTGAACACGTTGATCGGGATATCTTCTGGTCTCGACATGGGGGAGCCCGTTCCGGACACGTTTATTTCGGTTCATATAATGGACATGAAGGAGGAAACATCTGCGGGCATGGTGATTCGATGTAGTGAAACACTTCCTCTATGACGTGCTTGATCTTGACTCACCACCGGTTGTGTGATGGAAGTTGCCGCTTTCACACAAATCATTCCTGCACGACTCCATAGTTACAGAAAACCTCAAAAGCAGTAAGATGCGAGAAGATGCCTTTAAATTTAAAGCATGTATGGACATCTTTCAGGTTTAACAATGTTGCTAAAGAAGATCGTGACTAGACAACGAAGGCTTGAGTACCTCGGCATTGACTAACCAGTAAAATCTGGTCACTATGTTAGCTTAATAATATCAATTGAATGTAGAATGGCCACTGTTGGTTGTATTATGGCTTCAGAAAGTTTCCTGTATGCAAATCACGCTTTAATAATTCACGTATTCGTTTTAAGACTTCAGCAGCTTATATGCTGATTATTATCATTATGATGAAGTTGGAACCGCGACTAACCAACCAACCAACCAACCAACCAACCAACCAATCAACCAACCAATCAACCAGCCAGCCAGCCAGCCAGCCAACTAACTAACTAACTATTTAACTAACTAACTAACTAACTAACTAATAAACTAACTAACTAACTAACTAATAAACTAACTAACTAACTAAGTAACTAACTAACTAACTAACTAATAAACTAACTAACTAACTAACTAATAAACTAACTAACTAACTAACTAATAAACTAACTAACTAACTAATAAACTAACTAACTAACTAATAAACTAACTAACTAACTATCTAATAAACTAACTAACTAACTAATAAACTAACTAACTAACTAACTAACTAACTAACTAACTAACTAACTAATAAACTAACTAACTAACTAACTAATAAACTAACTAACTAACTAACTAACTATCTAATACACTAACTAACTAACTAATAAACTAACTAACTAACTAATACACTAACTAACTAAATAATAAACTAACTAACTAACTAATAAACTAACTAACTAACTAACTAATAAACTAATTAACTAACTAACTAAATAACTAACTAATAAACTAACTAACTAACTAACTAACTAACTAACTAATAAACTAATTAATTAACTAACTAACTAACTAATAAACTAACTAATAAACTAACTAACTAACTAATAAACTAACAAATAAACTAACTAACTAACTAACTAATAAACTAACTAACTAACTAACTAATAAACTAACTAACTAACTAACTAACTAATAAACTAACTAACTAACTAATAAACTAACTAATAAACTAACTAACTAACTAACTAACTAACTAATAAACTAACTAATAAACTAACTAACTAACTAACTAACTAAATAACTAACTAATAAACTAACTAATAAACTAACTAACTAACTAACTAAATAACTAACTAATAAACTAACTAATAAACTAACTAACTAACTAACTAAATAACTAACTAATAAACTAACTAATAAACTAACTAACTAACTAACTAACTAACTAAATAACTAACTAATAAACTAACTAACTAACTAACTAATAAACTAATTAATTAACTAACTAACTAACTAACTAATAAACTAACTAATAAACAAACTAACTAACTAACTAACTAATAATTTAACAAATAAACTAACTAACTAACTAACTAACTAATAAACTAACTAACTAACTAGCTAACTAACTAACTAATTACTAACTAACTAACTAACTAGCTAACTAACTAACTAATAAACTAACTAACTAACTAACTAACTAACTAAACTAGCCGGTCTCTCTGGCTGTGGGGTTACAGCACTTTCTCTCTGTAATCCCGTTTATCACGCAGAGTCTCGTAGCGGAGCGAGAACTGAGGCTGTTCGACCCCCGCTCGTGACTTGCGGGATACTGAGCCGGCCGCTCAGAAAGCAATGGCAAACTACTGAGCGTAATCTTGCCAAGAGATCAACATACAGCTGAAAGATGCTGGTGTTGACAGCTAAGTCCTGTAAAAGGGATATGCTAAAAAAAAAAACAAAAAAAAACTAATCTAACTAACTAACTAACTAACTAACTAACTAACTAACTAACTAACTAACTAACTAACTAACTAACTAACTAACTAACTAACTAACTAGCTAACTGTCTAACTAACTAACTAACTAACTAATTAACTAATTAATAAACTAATAAACTAACTAAACTAACTAACTAACTAACTAATTAACTAACTAACTAACTAACTAGTTAACTAGCTAGCGTGCTTGCTAGCTAACTAACTAACTAACTAACTAATAAACTAACTAACTAACTAACTAATAAACTAACTAACTAACTAACTAACTAATAAACTAACTAATTAACTAACTAACTAACTAACTAACTAGCTAACTAGCTAGCGTGCTTGCTAGCTAACTAACTAACTAATAAACTAACTAACTAACTAACAAACTAATAAACTAACTAACTAACTAAATAACTAACTAATAAACTAACTAACTAACTAAACTAACTAACTAATAAACTAACTAACTAACTAACTAACTAACTAACTAAACTAAACTAACTAACTAACTAACTAACCAACCAACCAACCAACCAACCAGCCAACCAACCAACCAACCAACCAACTAACTCACTAACTAACTAACTAATAAACTAACTAACTAACTAAATAACTAAACTAACTAACTGACTAACTAACCAACTAAGTGAAAACCGCCATGGTAATAACTGTCACATCACAGACAAAGTAATGATTGGCCTATGACAATACAGGTCTGGCATTATATGACTAAAGGCGTATAAAAAGAGTCCTTTACTCTATTTGTATTTACCCCAACGTGGGAAATGACGGTAGCGCAGTGACTACCACGCCTGCCTCCCGTCCCTGTAGGTATGTATTAAAATCACCATCGAGGCAGCATTTGTTTTAAACTGACCTGGGATCCTAGGTTAATGGAGTTTAAACAGGATAGCAACAAATGTTCTGGTAAGTAAAAGATGCCGGCGTTTAGCACCATAAACAAAATAAGTCTCAACGCGTGAAGAGGAGTTCTTTCATTTTACTTACGCCCAGTCATGAAAGTCTAAATCGTTGGAGGCTTCCAAGCTGGGGGTGAAATGTTTAGTTTCTTGTACGATTCTTAGACCCTTAAGATGAGAATCGGAAAACTGTCGAAACGTTACTTGAATTATTTGTTGCAGCTGTACAGTCCATTACAGTCTGTACATATGTTATTTTGTGTCGAAAAACGTCACTGCACAATGGAGAATTCCAATGCATTCTGAGTTCCCCGATGCAGCAGCGATCCCACTGTATTTCTCTTCATGCTTCCTTTAAGGACAGACTGGCAGGCTTGCGGGTAAGGATACTGTGGAGGGCGGACGAGCCATGGATCAGACTGATATACTGAATGCACTACGAGAAGTGAGACTTTTGCGAGAACCTCGTGATGGATGTGAATCTACACATGGTCAGACTGCGAGAACAGCAAATTAAAAGAGGTGTGGCCAAACACAAACGATATGCAAGAAGCCAAAGAAGATTAATAAACCAACACAGAACTGGTGTCGTTAGCCGCTACACGCTGCTGGATTAAATGAGGCAGAAGGAGGGCATCCGATCACGCATGGACTGAATGGCCCAATGAGGATGATCTGTCGACTGACTAACTAACTTCCCTTAAGGGGGTGGTTATGATATCTCCGCTCTTGATCTCGAAGGCTTCATTGGAATGCTTGACCAGGCTTCACATCCAGGGCGTGTAGTGGAGCATTGATTATGTCAGCCGTGTCCAAGAGTCACGGAGTTATCGTCCATAATTTAGATTATTAATCTTGGCTGCCGTTGGTATTAACACTGTGTTTTTTTTAAAATAGAGACTCTTAAATATAGACACAGTCACGCGAGATATTCACTGGCAAAGGAACGGGGCATAATGGGACGACCCTTTGCCGTGAAGTTGGAACCGCGACTAAATAACTAACAATCACGTTCATCTGAAATAGACACAGGCATCTATGGTCACTGTTTCCGGTATGGCACGCGTCTGTATTGATGCAGAATTCCAACACAAGCTATACGAGAACCACTGTAGCATAGTGACTAGTACGCCTGCCCGTCAACTTGGTGTATTCATGTGTTCGATCCCCTTTGAGGCCGGGATGTCTTCCACTTACCTAAGCTCCCAAGTAGGCTCAGTCTTTTGTGGGTACCAGAACATGGCATGGGACATAAAAACGACTATCGAGTGGTGGAGATTTGATTGGTCTCAAACATGTGGACGACTACATATCCTTTTGATCTCATGATACGAGAAGGCTTCTGTTACTTGACTTACAATGTGATATCTACACACACACACACACACACACACACACACACACACACACACACAGACAGAGAGAGAGAGAGAGAGAGAGTTAGATACAGATAGAGACGGTGAGAGACAGACAGGGGAGACACAGCTATATATGCAGAGACACACTCTACCAAGAACATAGAGACAAAGAGAGATATGCAAACAGACACGTGGACACACACATGCACACACAAACAGACAGAGAGAGACAGAAAGACGCACACAGACAAACAGAGACAGAGAGAGGTAGACAGCAATAGACATATATAAAGGGAGAGAGTGCGAGAGAGAGAAAGAGAGAGAGAGAGAGAGAGAGAGAGAGAGAGAGAGAGAGAGAGAGAGAGAGAGAGAGAGAGAGAGAGAGAGAGATGCACACAGAAAGAAAAACTAAGAGAAGAACATGTCCAAAAGGAAGTTACAAAAAATATTTAAAAAACAATATGTTAGCGATCTTTCAGTATAAATAAATACAAGTACAAATCAAATGTTCCATTGCGCCATCGTCGAGTAAACAGAACACAACATCTAACACAGTGGTTCTCAACCGGTGGGGAATCCCCCCCCCCCCCGGGGGGAATTTTGGGGTTTCCAGGGGGGGGGGGGGAATACAGATTATTTCAAGATCACGTTAATACAAGAACCGATTACTTGATCTTGTTTTTCCCTTTATACTTTACGGTTCTGTAAGTCTCACCCTTCTAAAATTCATTTTATAAAGTAAGTAGATCCACAAATCACGTTTTATGTGGATGTCTAGACTTGTTTTAGTATGTGTTTCCATTATTAAGTATACTGTGTAGGGGCGGGAGGGGGGATTTTTAGGTAGGAAATATGAAAAGCGGGGGGGGGGGGGGATGACGTTCTGAAAATATGGTGAAAGGGTGGGAGGGGGGGGGGTACGGGCCAAATTATTAGGTAGGAAATACGAAAGGGGGGAGGGGGAATGACGTTCTGAAAATATGGTGAAGGGGGGCACGGGCCAAAAAAGGTTAAGAACCACTGGTTTAGAGAATTACATTTGTTGGAGAGAACAGTTCTATGAGAGTTTAGTTAGTATAAGAATGGGCCACATTTGTTGGAGAGAATGGCTATAGATAAATGTCTATAGTTTAGTGTAAAACTGGGTCACATTTGTTGGAAAGAACAGCTCTATATAAATATGTGAAAGAAGTGTAAGAATGGGTCATGTTTGTTGGAGAGAATAGCTCTATATAAATGTCTAAAAGAAGTGTAAGAATGGGTCACATTTGTTAGAGCCCTGGTAAAACCCAGTTGTAGTTTATCTCTCAGAGCTAGAATGAAACTCCCTGTTGGCCTTAACATCTGTCTTTAAATTATAATAGCAAACAGCAACAACGGCAATACATGCTGTAACATAGTTAATATTTTTGTGAAAGATTCACAGGAAATACCAAGGCTAGTCTTTCCATGTGGGTGTAAAGTCTTAGACCTTCACATATAGTAGGTCATGGCATCATGAGGTGAGGTGACAATCTACCGACTCCGCCACCTTTCCTTCCTACAAAGCTCTGTGCTATTTTATCATCCCTGGTCAGCCCTAGCGCCATACTTGTCTGAGAAACATCTCCATGTTACAGGTGAGCCAATTTGAGCTCACAGAGTGGATAAATGAGTTCACTGTCCTCTAGCCTAGCACAGCACTTTGTATTTTGTGTGAATAATATTAACTATCGATTAATTGGTGCATGCAGAGAATAGGGGGACTAAACTGGTATGACAAATCACCAATATGGAGCTCCAGGAGAGAACTGAACAAATTCCAGTGAATCAAGAGGTGAGGAAATGACGTTGGTGCTGGATGTCCTATCCATACACTGAGAAAACCTGAGGATAGTATAACTAGACACTCACTTGTCTGGGACTCACAGGGCGAATGAAATAGTGTGAGATTTAAAAACACATGGACAAGAGAATTCAAGGTAAATACGAACTATATTGAAAGAACGAGGCGTGAGCTGCAGGGGAAACAACAGAGTAAAAGATAGGACATAATGGTATAAGTTGATTGAGGGCCAGTGTCCCATTGGGGATAAAGGGTAATAGGATAAGACTTGAATAATATGTGAGATTATTTCAGTATTTCAAAATATGTGAGATTATTTCAGTAATTCAAAATATGTGAGATTATTTCAGTATTTCAAAATATGTGAGATTATTTCAGTATTTCAAAATATATGAGATTATTTCAGTATTTCAAAATATGTGAGATTATTTCAGTATTTCAAAATATGTGAGATTATTTCAGTATTTCAAAATATGTGAGATTATTTCAGTATTTCAAAATATGTGAGATTATTTCAGTATTTCAAAATATGTGAGATTATTTCAATATTTCAAAATATGTGAGATTATTTCAATATTTCAAAATATGTGAGATTATTTCAGTATTTCAAAAGATATAATTATTCTCATGTATGTTTTTAGTAGAAAGTTTTTAACTGGCCACCCTATGTATGTTGCACTCTGTATAGTTCCCCTGCTGCAGTGACACTTATAGACCAGCAGTTGCTGGTGGTATCAGTCTAGTCGTGTCAGTGTGGTATTCATGTACATATTTATGTGTGCTGGCTCACAGCCCAGTGTCTCATGACTTTTGTGTTTTGCAGGCTGGCATCGGAGCCCTCGCTGTTGTTTCTGTGGTATTTATCATACCTGAAGCTCCGGCTGTTTTATAAGGCTTGTTGTTGCTGATTATAACCTTGTTTCAACGAATGCATTCCAAGCATAACTTGTTTATATGGCTTCATTTTGTGTTATCTGTACTGTTTTCTTGGAAAACGTACAGCATAAATGTATTCATGCAAAGATATGCCTGGTTATATGAAAGTCCCAATACATAACTGTTATTTGCAAGCTATTGTAAAATATTTTTTGTTAACTGCTAGATGTTTTTCCACCCAACTATTCTTGTTTTTGTAACTTAGAGAACATGAGGACATTTTAACTTAGAGAACTTGAGGACATTTTAACTTAGAGAACTTGAGGACATTTTAACTTAGAGAACATGAGGACATTTTAACTTAGAAAATATGAGGACATTTTAACTTAGAGAACTTGAGGACATTTTAACGTACAGAACAGGAGGACATTTTAACTTAGAGAACATGAGGACATTGTAACTTAGGGAATATGGGGACATTTTAACTTACAGAACATGAGGACATTGTAACATAGAGAACTTGAGGACATTTTAACTTAGAGAACATGAGGACATTGTAACTTAGTGAACATGAGGACATTTTAACTTAGAGAACATAAGGACATTTTAACTTAGAGAACTTGAGGACATTTTAACTTAGAGAACTTGAGGACATTTTAACTTAGAGAACATGAGGACATTTTAA